>WHYT01014077.1:0-62922 GCA_009806455.1 Tetrax tetrax
TATAGTATAATTATTATAATGTTATAATATATAATTATTATTATTATATGACATGTAATATAATAATATAAAACTTCTGTTGCACACAGAAGAGTCACTTAACCAGCAAATACCCAGTTATTACCATAATTTATATTTCTATTTGAGACAATGTCTTGCTCATGAGGACCACAAATAATACGAATAATCACTTCTGATTTGGCTACAGAAAGCATGTTTTCCGCACAATCAGAAATTGTTCCTTCTTGTTTGTATACTTAATTACTTGTGATAAATTACATAAACGAACCTTTACACAGTATTTTACAGAAGAAAAGGTGTGAGGGTGAGCACAAGAATGTTTACAGCCCAAAGCTTCAAGCAAAGTACACAAAATACTTCCCAGAAGTTACGTATATTTAAGCTGACTCTAGCAGTAGCTTGGGTAATTAACAAAGGAATAAATGGCATAGCTATAAAGGAGATAAAAGAATAAAATAACAGTATTTAAAAATTAAAGCAGTAAAATATATTTTAAGGCTGTTTGAATAGGCTTTGGCCAAAAAAAAAGTAGAATCACTAAAAACGTAGACTTTGACTTTTTAAAGACCTGGTTTCTTAAAAAAAGCTTTACAGGTTCAGGAAACATCTGAAAGTGCATACAATTATTCCCAATTTCTAGAGACTGAGGCATGGAGGAGCTAGGTACTTAAGTTGATGAGGAAATCTCTGCAGAAGCTTCTTGCAGGTTCAGATTGGTTATGTTTAGAGAGAAAGCAATGTTAAAGACACCATTCTCAGACCTGCAAATAAGTACATTCCATCAAATTTGAATTTTTTTTTTTTTATTTTTTTTATTTTTTTTAGCTGAACGCTATTATATGGAAAGATGCTCTTAATATTGATATCATAATACTGGCTTCATACACCTTCAAAACACAGATGACAGACTCCCAGATACCTCCTTTATCACAGGATGAAACAAACACCAAAAAATCTTACACAGGCTAGAAAACTACAGGATCATATGAGTGTTTCCAAATGGGAAGTGATAGAAACTATAATGAGCACTGCATCCTATTCTCAGATATGAAACAAAGGTATATATTCAAATCCAGCCACAGAGTGGAAGCCCATTATAAGGGCTATGAAATATGAGTATGTGAAAATACAGGTTAACAGTAAAAGGCCCTTGATAGTGTGGTCTTCAACAAATGAAAAATTACATAAATTAGTATACTCTTCAAGGCAGCCATACAAAAATGTACCTTCCCTAAAAAAGCCAGTACTAAGTCCTGGTGAACTCATTGTTTTGAACAAGATCACAAGGAATTCAAACGGATTTGATGCTTACCCAAGAAAGTACAAACATCAAAGAATCAAAAAAAATACAGACATCCACTTTTTAGACATACACTTTTTAGATACTTTAAAGTAAAATAGGAGCCCTCCAAATTGAGGGATTAATTAATAAAATTCTGCAGCAGTAAATAAAGCGATTTTGGTACTAGTTTTTTTTTCCTGAAGAATAAACATTTTTCCACTCATCTTTCTCAACAGAACTATACTGTTCTACAGTACAGTTCCAAACATTAGCAGAAAAAAGCTCAGGAAAAAATATAACACTGGTTTTATAAGCAAGTATGCTTATGAAAACTGGAATATAAAGGAATAGCTACTTGTATACTAGAAACATATTCATATCTGTGTAACTGATGTGAGCAATACTGACACATAATATCCTATTCAGTTATAATTACTAAAATTTACAATTCAGAGGATTTTTTGCTGACACAAAAGTTATCAGTTAATTTTTATCATTTCTGCATGATGTAATCTAAAAATCACATGGGCCTAAATATTTGTACATACTCATTAACTCACTATTCTTAAAAACAAAGAGATTATGTAGTTATAATAAGATATTTGGCATTTGAAGCTACATTGATACCGACAGCATTGATGGGTTTGAGCAGTCAAAGCTAGAATGCAACATGAAATAGAACACTTTTAGTTTTAACTGATTTGGGAGATATATAACCCCATGTAAAAATTTATCCTACAATCCTAACAGGACATATACTACACAGAAGTTCATTATTTTAAAATTTCAGACTTTTAAAGAGCTCATAGCAAGAAGGAGGAGGAGCAGCAAGCCCTTAAAGAGGTCAGGTTTCTACCATCAGGTAAAAAGCTGCTGTAGCAGTGATTTCAAGACTGATAGATGATTCTACAGTATTATAATACCATCTGCAGAATACATCCTGGAAGCATTTGGAGGCAAACCAGCTACAAAAAGAGGAAGTTCAGCTATTGTTGAGTCATGGTATCAACATTCTAGATTTGAAATGGTTACTTGCTCTTGGTGCAAGTTTAAACATTAGTTATGACTAGTAACTCACTCAGTTATATGCTTATCTAGTATCAAACTGCTGTCTGTAGATTCCTAACAGTTGTAACCAGTGCAGGCACTCAGGAAGAAGCAGCAGCTGATTTCCAAGGAATATTATGATCTCAGTGCAAAAAAAAAAAAAATTGCCAATTTTTAGGCACAGGTAGAAACTATTTACTGTCAAGTACGTGACTGTATGAGAATTCAAAATACAGAAATACTAGCCATTAGGGAAAGATTTCCCTTAGTCAGTCTAGACACACAAACTGCCAAAAGAAGAAGCACATCTGGTAGCCAAGACAGACAGACAGTGTCGTAATACTGCAACAGGTATTACCATTAAGAGCATACACTACTTAATCCAGGTTATACCAGCATAACCTCAAGAGATATCAATTATAAACCTACACTAAAACAACATTCTGTTATATCACCACAGAAATGAAATCGCACTTTTCTTCGCTGGACTTTCTGACATAAAAGGCAGGTTTATGTGAGTTGTGTTTCCCTCAGCTGACCTTCTCCACCAGAGAAAATGTAAGGAGGGAAAGAATACGATGTTTTCTAAAGTATCAAATTCCAGCATCCAGCCTCCCAAGCTTTCCAGAAGGTGGCACCATTATACCATGCCATCACTGATCTACAGTCACAATACACAACACTGGTGAGGTACATTATTTTTAGGTTTTTTTTTTTAAATAAGGAAATCCTAGATTCTTCCTAAGTCTTATATTTCATAAACTGACTCTTGGTTTTGCTGATCGTACTAAATAATTTTCAGCAATAGCCTAGGTCTATTTTTATGCTATTAATTTTTTGAAGTGCCTAGTTAAAATCTGAATTTCCAATAGTTTTAAGAATGAAATACGCGTGTGCTAGCTGGTTGTAGCATAAGAATATGATTCTTATTGATGACTTAATAAACCAAACTGCATAGTGCATTAATGTGCTAGTTTGCAAATACTTAAAAATTGATGGGATTTTAAGTAGTACTGTCTTTAGACATTAGTGGAGATTAGTTCCAGTGGTAGAACACTAGAACAGGTTGCACAGAGAGGTGTAGATGCCCCATCCCTGGGAACATTCAAGGCTGTGTTGGATGGGGCTCTGAGTAACCTGATCTAGTTGGAGATGTCCCTGCTTCTTGCAGAGGGGTTGGACTAGATCCCTTAAGGTCCCCTAAGATCCCTTAAGGGACCTTAAAGGTCCCCTAAGATCCCTTAAGGGACCTTAAAGGTCCCCTAAGATCCCTTAAGGGACCTTAAAGGTCCCCTAAGATCCCTTAAGGGACCTTAAAGGTCCCTTCCAACTCTAACTATTCTATGAACTTTCCAAAATACATGCAAAGTTAATCTTTGCCACTTTGATTCAGTGATCTTTAACACCAAATTTCATCATTAAGACTAACATACATTTTCTTCTGATTGAGTCCAATTTCCATAACCAATAAGTTTTTTTGCTAAATAAGCCTAAACGTAAACTCAATACATTAAGAGCTGTTTCCCTGAGAAGTGATCTCAAGCAGGTAAACAAACAAGATGAATAAACTAAGAGAGGGAGTATGACGCCATGTTTCTTTTCAGAATATTTTTGTGATGTCTATAAAAAAGACTTTGTTCAGATTTTTTGCTCCTCAGTATTTCCAAAGAACTAAAATGTAGCTATTAGATGTAATTATAAAAAGTATTAATATATTTTAAAAAATAAATACATTATTCATACTTATTTTACAACAATGTAACATTCTATCACCTCTTCAATATCTGGCAACTTCTGAGGTTTGTTCTCTGTTTTTCTCAATGAAGGTATTTTACTTCCAAGATTCACACACAGCCAGTGAAAAATAGTGCAAGTATAATTAGATGCTTGATTTTCCTTGTTTCCCCTCAAAAAAAAGTAATTTACCACAAAATTTCAAAATAAGAAAAAACACATACTTTGGCATTCTTGCATCTGTAACAACCATAGCCCTGCTGAATTCCACTTTTACATCCAAGGGCTGCAGGATATGTTGAGATGAGTATTTCAGCTTCCGAGCTTCTTGCCAGTTCTCATCTGGAAGAGCAAGAAAACCTAAGCTTTAAATATTGAAAGATATTCCTTCTCATTACACCTACCACAGAATTAAAGTATCTGATATTATTTAACACATATTCCTAAAAATCAAAACAATCTCTTTTACAGCTATATCAATACATGTATACATGTATCAATACCTCAATACAAGATCCATTATACAAGATCCAAAGTTCAGACATACAATACTACCTAATTTCTACTGTTCACATATAAACAGCTACTCTACCCATGCTGCAGACTTCTAAGGGCCCAATTCTTAACATGCATGGTACTGGGAGTTTAGGCTCTGGATTCCACTTTGCAACCAGAGAGTTAAGAATTAAACGCTTGACGCTTCCCTGGTTCAGAGTTTTTCCATATTGTTAGTTCCCAAACTACTATTAAGAGTTTCCTTCAATAAGGGATTCTGACCCTTTCTTTACTCTCACAAAATGATCAAATCTACAGGTACCCATAGATTCTGCTTTAAATTTGGATGGAGGCAACAAAAAGGCACTGGAGGAAAATACCATAAATACATTAATTACACTTATATTTTCTATGCAACAAATCAAAAGAGATGTCATAGAATCATGGAATGGCTAGAGTTGGAAGGGACCCTCAAAGGCCATCTAGTCCACTGTGTCATGGTCGCTGCAGCCAAGGCTGTCCATCAGTTTCACATCCCCCACCAGTCCCTCCCTGTTGGTGAGCACAAGGTCCAGCATGGCACTGGTATAGAGACACTTCAGCTGGGCCCCGAGCAGAGCCGACTTGCTGGCTGGAGCGACAGGAGTTCTTTTGGACCGCAGTTTAAGTTCACTTGCACTTACCCGAGATCCTTCCTCAGCTTCTGGACCCTCGGTCCTGGCACTGGCACCATGCTGACAGCAGTGGGCTGAACTGTGCTCCCCCTCCCCCAGCAACACCAGTTTAAAGCCATCCAGACGAGTCTGGCAAGTCTTCGACCAAGCACACTCTTCCCCTTCTTGGTTAGGTGCACGCCATCCGCCCCTAGCAGCCCGGGCTTCTCAAAGCACGCCCCGTGGTCAAGATACCCAAAGCCCTGGCTGTAGCACCACTCCCTGAGCCACGAGTTGACCTGCCAGATACGTCTGGCCCTTTCAGGCCCCTGCCCTTCGACCGAGAGGATTGATGAGAAAACCACCTGCGCCGCAGAGCCTTTGACTGTTGTACCCAGGGCCCTGAAATCCCTTTGCTTGTTTCTCAGGCTGCTGCTGGCTGTGTCGCTGGCCCCCACCAGTAGTGGATAATAGTCTGTGGGCCATATGAGGCTAGGTATTCTCTCAGGGACATGCCTGATACGAGCCCCCAGGAGACAGTAAATATAAGGGATTTATTTAGCAAAAGGTAAGTTTGGAATCAAAGGCATGTTTGGGAAATTCCTAACATGTTCACAGGACTGAGTTTAGAACATGAGTTTAAAGAGGTATGTCTGAAGATGCTCCACTGCTTCAGTTAAAAATATAAAAGGCATATCAACCACCAAAATATTTTTATTCATATAGAGAAAAATCACTTTCATGAATACTTACCATGTTTACTGTACAATAACTGTATACTGCTGAGCTGGATGTCAAAACTGTCATAAGCTCTTGACATTATATCTTCTATAGTGCTTTGTCCTACTTTGAGTTCTGATAAATCAGAACGACTTTTGCTTTTCATCTTAAGAACAGCCACAGGAAAAAAAAACATAAATAAATTTCAAAAATATTCAAAGCAACTTGTTCTACAAATACTTGATCCTACTACAACCAAAGATTACATTTAAAGTCCTCATTATAGGGGCTCAGTCTTACAAATATCATAGCAGAGGAGATACTTAAAATTAGTAGCCTATACCAAAACAAATAATGGAAAGTATTAAACCTCACTCCTTCTTCAAGGAAATAAGCAAAACAAAAGAGGAAGTTTTTTACAATATATTTTGTATAGAATAGCATCCTTTAAGTGACTCATACTCCAAAGTATAAAGTCTTAAACCCTTTGCAATCAACAGAAATACTGTTCAGTTTTTTAATATACAAAAATATTACTTCATTAATCACCTCGGAAACATGAAATCCATTTTTTTTTATCCTGTTGAATTTAGTTGTGGCATGACTGTGTTACATATCAGTCAAATAGAGTAAAAGGGAAAAGGGGGTTTGGACTGTTCATCATCAGTGTTCAATGTCTTTACTTTAAGATCAGTCAATATCCCTTTGACTCGGTTTTGGGATGCCCATACTACTTTAGTATTTCATATTTGTATGTGCTCTCTTTGCTATTCATCTCTGTTCCAATGTGTCTGTCCTCATCCTTAAATGTCTAATAATTTTGGATCCATACCTGTTTTTGTCAGACTCAGATAATATTCAAGAATAAGGTTCATAACCACGAAACAGGTTTAAATACTGGCATCTAAGACACAGCATTTGTTTTTGCAGTGCTACTGAACTATGAATACTTTAATATTAAAAGTAACTTGCAGATTGAAAATTCAGAATTATCAAATTAATATTGCCTATGCAACCTTAATTAAACACGCTTACATATCTGCATTGAGATACAATTTTAATTTTATGTGCCATTTTACCCTCCTGGGACTTGACCTTATCCAGTACATAACAGAGAAAGAAACAATTTGTTTTGCATTAAATATACTCATTCAATTAATGACCTACATCTCACTTAAGCATATGCCACTCAAAGTCAATACAGAATTATTAAACATATCCTGAGAAGTATCTTAACTTTTCTCTTTTGGTATTTCTCAACTCCTTCATCTTGCTTTTTAATTTTTATTAAAGGGCAGGAATCAACCCATGAATCACATTCACTATGATAATTAGGCATCCCTTAGAGAAAAAAAAAAATGAAAAAAAAAATCTCACAGACACATCTACTGGAGTTTGATTTGAAACATGTTCTTCTATGTATTATTCCAAGAGTAATTTCCTATAGATGGAGCAGAAGAGGTGAGCTATTCTAGTCACCTCCCCTCCATTAGACCTAGGAGGATGTCTCAAGCACCCAACCAATATACAGATTGATTACTGAACTCTACAAAGTACCTACTTACAAATAGTATTCAGAAGAGATGGTAAAATTATTAGTCACTGAAACAAGTGATTTGGTTGTAAATCCAAATTATTTTTAGTATCTACATAGCAATGTTTTCCACTAATTTAACTTTCTGAAGCACCTAATATATTCTAGCTGAAACCCATATTCTCAAAAAGTCAGTCTGTGGCAGAGACATAGAAAACTTAATTCACTTTAGCAAGATTTTAAGCTTTGAAATAAATTCTTATTTAAAAAAGCAGATCAGACAATCTAAACAGATAGTAAGCGGCAGAATCATTCTTACTCAGAGTGCAAGTGAAAAAAAAAGTAAATTGCCTATATACATGTAAGATCATTTCTCCTGAAAGAACACAAAGTTCACCAATGAGTAATAATATCTAGTCTCTTCTGAAATTATAATTTTAAATATATCATTAAACTACCTTCTTCACTTTTCCCTTGCATGAATTACCTCAAACACATCTCTAATGTTATCTATAAATTCTGTAAATTATTCTATAAATTCTCAGTGTTCGCTTTTCTCATTTTTGAAGCAACCCGAATTACCAAAAGGCAATCAACAACAAGAATAAAAGTAATATTAAAAAATAAGACAACCATTTAATCATGTAAGTAAAAAGCTTACTATTTCATATTCTAAGGCAAAAAAAAATTGTTAGACATTTTCCACATAACAGTTCAAAGTATCAACAGTGGTTTCACTCCAGTGGAGGATTATTCTTTAACAATTACTTTGGGCTGAAAGAATCTACTGTGAAGAGTTCAATAATTTCTGCCTTCACCGGAAAGCAGTGTAAAACAAATACCTAATACATAAATTGCAAGAGGGACTTTACTTAACCAGTACCACAGAATATAAATTAAGAAACTGGAAATCACATAAAAGCCGAAGTGCCATTTTCAGTAAGTTACTTCATTAAGTAAACACGTACCTTAAGGCTACCAAGATCCAGAAGCAGTAAATTTGACATATGGTCATAGAATCCTTTTTGTGGAACTATGATGTATGAAGCCATCAGGTTAATTTTGAGGTCAAGAACTTTCTGGGTTTCAATAACATACAACAAACCTGAAAAATAATATAATTAGTAAATCCATACAGAAGTTATGGAAATGTAAGATGCTATAAAAATAAATTTAAGTCTAAATTTGAATGAGCTGTGAACGGTAGATTAAGAAGTTGAATTACAGGTCCAGATGCTCTTCAGATTTCTTCTGAACCACCAACTATAGGCAGTCTTTAAAAAAGCACCAAGTGGAAGTAATGATGACAGCAAACAATGCTAATGGACAAGTAGAGACTGTACACATGGAAATCCAAAACAGTTTCATGCTGAGCAGATACAAAATGGGAAGAACTGGAATGTGTACTGCAACTTGCAACTCCTCAGTTAACCCATTGTGCTCTGTAGATGCAGAAATTTAATTGTTCCAGGAGTTCTCACTGGGAATATCCAACTGCACTTGCCAAACTGCTAGCATTGTTACTACTGAGATACTGAAGTTTACATTGATTCTGCTGACAAGCATCTTCATCTTGAAGACCAGTAAATGCAGGGTCTAGTTTAAAACTCTATTTAAAAATTATGTTGGGAAATTCAGACTGTCAAAACATTTTGGTTCAAATTTTGTGTTTTTGCTTATCTGAAAAGGAGTGAATGGTCTTACTTCAAGTTAGCACTGAAAACTGCCTTAGGATGCAGCCACAACCCATTAAATATTTACCAGGCTCAACAAACCAATGACTAGAGAAGTAGAGATAATAAATTATGAAGATAACAACATTGCAGCAGACCCACATTGGTAGAAAGCAATTAAAACTCTTCCAACATTATCAAAGGTTGTCCTGCCACAGGAGAGCTAGATTAGTCAACAAAGGACTGCATGACAATGATGTTTCAGGATTTCCAGGACAATATAACCTGTATTAATAAAAAAAAACAAGATTTTTTTTTTTTTCAGTTTACAATGCCTAACTGTATGTGAGTAATGTAAATTGCTCAAAAAGACGACTTTCTTTTTTTCTTCATTTGGGAAGAGTACCTAGCTGAGTCCGTAAATTGAACTCTGGGAATCTAAGCTTTTGTAATAGATTTTAGTGGTGCTGAAAATCTAACTATTTCAGTGTGGTGAGATCCTTCACTTCTGCAGTTCTCAGTTCTTCAATATTTTTCAAGTATCTTCTACTGCTTGAAAGACAAATATTAAGAATTCTTTCCTGAGAAGGACTGCAAGACTTAACATATTAATTACATGTCTATTATTCAATTTTTTTAATTCTACCTCTGAGATTATCATAGTCCCCTGCAACAGAATATTCTGCAGATCAAATGTTCTTCCCCTTGTAATTTTGTAAGTCTCAGTCAAGATAAGATTTTACAAGCAATGCAGAGCATATTTCCAGAAATTTCCATCAGGCTTCTCTTTTGTGAGCCGAACAAGCTTTTGGATTACTATGGGCAACTCAGAATTCTTGTGAAGGTAAGAGTTATTGGATATACCTCTAAAGTAATGCTATGCTTTAATTCTTACAGACACATAGCATGATTTCATATTTCCACCAAAAAAAAAAAAAAAAAAAAAAAAAGAACCTTGGTTAGGACCCGAGTATTTGATGTCTCTGCACCTTGCAAGGGGGCTGGACTAGATGACCTTTGAAGGTTGCTTCCAACCCTAACCATTCTATGATTCTGTGATTCTATTTGGAGGTAATGAGCAGAGAACCAAGCATATTGAGCCTAAGAGATTTTTATCAAATTAATCTCAGGAATGAACTGTAGTATGAAAATATTGAATACTGCTGGAGAAGTTTCTGATAGAAGAGACAAGCAAGTTGAAAGCAGCCCTGAGAAGGACTTCGGAGTGCTCATGGATGAGAAGCTCAGCATGAGCTGGCAATGTGTGCTTGCAGTCCAGAAAGCCAGTCCAGAAGGCTCCGGGAAGATGTTATAGCAGCCTTCCAGTACCTAATGGGGGCCTACAAGAAAGCTGGAGAGTAACTTTTGACATGGGCATGTAGAGATAGAATAAGGGGTAATGGCTTTAAACTGAAACAGGATAGATTTAGATTAGTTATAAGGAAGAAATTCTTCACTGTGAGGGTGGTGAGGCACTGGAACAGGTCATCCAGAGAAGTTCTGGTTGTCTTCTCCCTGGAAGTCAAGGTCAGGTTGGATGGGGCTTTGAGAGACGTGGTCTACTGGAAGATGTCCCTGCCCATGGCAGACAGGATGGAACTAAGTGATCTTCAAGGTCTGTTCCAAACCAAACCATTCTATTCTATGATGCTATGGTCCACCTAACTTTGACTGTTTAATCTGACATTAGAGGAACTAGTGAATAGAAATATAAATTGATGCCTGATTTCATTCCTAATACTAGCAAACAAACACACATTATGGTTGAGATTTCTGTAACTTCTTTCATTCATTATCACTCAGTAATCAGTATTGAGTGATAATAAAAAAAATCTGAGTACTCAGATTTTTAAAATGTACAGTCTAAATATTAATAGATTACAAATTTAAACGAGGTTTAAAAACCCAACCATTGTTTTTGTTTTTTTTTTTTAATTTGAAAAAGAATTTATATGGATGCCAAAAGAATTTATATGGATCCCCTTGGCATCCTCTCCCACTCACAGCCAGAGACGGGACACTGCACTGGACACACCTCTGATCTAAAAAACCTCAGACATTCTTACTGGAACAAATTAGTTCCACAAATCTCAGTGCTAGTCTTAAAAGTATACAGAATTTTCATACGTGTCTCGAAATACAAGATCTCTACAGATAAAAAGCTAGGATTAAATGAAAACTTGAGGCATAGCCTTAATGGTGAATAATTGGAAGACAGATAGTTTATATGACTATCCGAGTCAACCTAGATCAAAATCAACATTCATAGAGGAATAAAGGAAGTGGAAAACACCTATACAAAAGCAGATAGTGTCCTGAAAAGCAACAACTCTGGAAAGGACTTAGGGGTTTCATTAGAGGATCAAACTCTCAGTATCAGTTTTTAAAGAGTATGAAACAATTAAGGTCATTTAGATACTGAGATGAACAAAACAGAAAAGTTGGAAGTAACAAATGTTTTTTAACTCTGCATGGAGTACAGTAGTATAAATACTGATACACTCCCTCAGGTTGTGGAACATATTTTACAAAGAAAGTTGAAGTTGAAGAAGATACAGATAGAAAATTATCTAATACCTAGAACAAATGCTCCGTAATGAGACTGAAGAATTCAGCTTATTTAGGTGTTGTGTTAGAAATGTATGACTTGGATCCATGCATCTCCATATGGAAAGAGATAACATTTTCATACCCCTAGAATCTAAAATTTGTCTGAGTATGCAATCAGAACAGCATTCAGCACTTGCCTGTTGATGTTTTTTCACGGAACTCTTCAAGTTTCATTAGAGTTGCTGATGTCAACTGCTCTAAATGTACATCTTTCGGAGGCCTGAAGAAATCCACTAAGCTATTTATTGTCATCTGTTAAATAAAGCAAAAATAATACATGGAAAATCTAGTATTAAGATTTTTCAAGATTTATAACTAATTCAAATATTTACTTACTGCATCATATACTATTTCCAGTGGCTGTGATTCTATTCTAAGCCTCTGATCTGCTTTCTCATCCAAAGGATTAGTCTCAAACATTATGCTTAAGAGTGAAGTACTCTTGTCTGAATAGACTGTTCGAGAAGACAGGAGACAGGGTGTACACTTTTCTCGTGTCATGCCTGTAACTTCAAGTGAGGTAATTTTTGTTTCAAATCTGTAAAGAAAGATAAATGGCATGTTCAGGAGTAATATCCATCTGGCTAGGTACAATTAGATGATAAGGGTATAAGGAATGAGATGAAAGGAAGAAAAAAAAAAAAAAAACCCAAAAAAAGCACAACTAAGCCCCACAATTTCTCAACAAAAAAAAACCAACAACATATCTCTACCGTTGCTCGAAATAATAGAAAAAGAAATATTAAAAATAATATAAATTGCTTAGTCTAAGGATATAACACACATATCTTGTGTTAACTGTTTTCCATGTCATTATCTTTTGTATCTATTAGCTACCCTTGAGTAAGTAAGAAAGGAGGTCCAAGTTATTCACTTCATACACTTTTCATGAGGAAAGGTATCAGGGCAGGGAATAGACATGCAAATGTGAATTCTGTAGTATGAGCTCAGGAAATTTGATGGCACAGTTTATACTGGGGAACAGAGATACAGTAGAGAGAGAAGCGTTGCAGTGCAGAGAAATAAAAGAAATACCGCAAGAGGAGCAAAAGATTAATAGCCTCATTGCCCTGAGGAAGTACTTTCCAGGTGCTGGATTTTTTTTTCCCTCCAATACCCTGTGCACCTTTTTTAACAACTCTCACTTGAACACCTTTATCTCTGAACACTCAAAGGAAAATGTTTCACTGTAAAAATGTAACATTTTATTTCCTTGTTCTCAGTATGATAGCATTATTAGGGCTATTTAAATGCACAGGGTAACAAACAGAAAAGCTGCAATAAAAACTTTAAAAAAACCTATGCATAAAACTCAGCAAGATCAATAGTATCTTAATATCACATACAGATTATAGTAATATGCCCCTAAGTAGAGGGGATAAGGTTAAAAATTCTAAGGAAGGGTAGCCTTCCTGTTTTAAAGTCATTACATTTGAAATGAATATAAAATATTTTACATATTGCTGCTTTCATCACCTACTGTGAGAGCACAAAACCAAGCCAAAATAATCAGTTACAGCTTTCTTCTGCAAATCTAAAAGTTCAACCAAAAACTCAAGAACAACTCAGTCATGTTAAACACCAACACACAAGCAGTTACAAGATCACCTTGCTTAGATTAAGTTTCGTTGGAGTAACAGTCGTTTTTCAAAGCAAGAAAGAAGTTATTAACTGGATTGCTTGTAAATAATAATGCTAAACTGAAAAAAGGAGAAAATCTTTATTAGCACAAAAAATTCAGAAACCAGAGAGAACTTAATCACAGAAACAATATCGATTCACTTTATCTATCCCTTGCAGGATGATTCTGTGCCCAAACTGTACAACAAATGACAGTGAAAAATGAAAGTTAAACATCTTAACAGAGTCTGAAAATGCCTATTATTCATCATCAATATTTCATGAGAAGCAAAAACAGTTTGATAGAAAAAGCTTACCTTATTGCTTGTGCACCTGGTCGTTGGGTAAATACTGTACTCAAGCCAGTTAATGCAAATACTACCAGCTCAGGAGTTTGTTTGTTTTCTCTTATTAATATAGTCATGCTTAATAACTTCACAGAGAACTTCATGGCTTCATACTAGATATGCAGAAAAAAAAACAAAAAAACCCAACCAGTAGTGGATTACAAAATATGTTAATACACATTTCGATACGTTTATGAAGATATTAAAACTACAAACACCAGTTTGATACTATTTTCTAGTGCTATAAATAGCTTGTACCATAGTCGGTGTAAAAGTCCTTCCCAAATAGTTCTTACAGAGAGGCAAGGCTAGAGTAAGACTACACTGTGCTTACAAACATGTCTTCCACGTCTGTACATCACATTTTGAGACAAAGGGCTTCTGACGTAGAGCTGGAAGGCAGTTCATTGTATTGGGCATTGTATCGCACAAAGACTGCTTATCAGACTATTTCTGAATGGTTCAAAAATGTTGCTCTTCCCCACTACAGTCCTTCTATATTCACCTACACTACCTCATCTACTATCACTCATATTTTAGATTCTAGTGAACCACTTAGTGCACTTCTAAAAAAAGTTTCTGAATATTGTAACAGGATATATGAAGCATTTCATAACTTAAACAATATACTACTTACATGACTTTATTCTAGCTTGAGGGGGCAAAACTTCATTATGAACTTTTTCAGAGTATCTGAAGTAAGCTCTATAGCCACTCCCCTGAAACTACATCTAGGGATACTCTGTTCTGCACAAAGTCAGCATGCAGTAACTTAAAAGTGTCAGAACAGTATTCAAATATAGAAAAAGAGTTTCAAGTAATTTTAAAAGTTATTTCCTATCATCAGATTTTTATTAGTAGATAAAAGCTACCAATTATTTGGTATCATAGTCAGTTAGAACTTACTGATTTTGGAAGGGTTGGATCTACAGCTGTTTCACTATATCCAATCGCTGCATAAAGTTTAGCCTTCTCTTCAGGTGTCATCAGCTCTTCAAGACCTGTCACATTGCAAGAGGTTAGTCAAACTCAATACAGGTATCTGAAAAATGCAAATACTGTCAGACACTTTACAGTGCTTGGTAGCTCTATAATATACAGTAGACAGCTCTTTCAACATTATCCTGAATTAGTAAAAGCAAAAACTCTGAGGTTTAAAGCAGAGTCTTGAGTCTCCTAAATCATGCTTTAAAATTCAGTTATACTTTTATTATGACTTACTCTATTTCCTAGCTTGCTAACAATAGAAGCAACCTTTATTTACTTTCAGTGTTCCACAACCTTTACTAGGTGTCCAGTACTTAAGTGAATCAAACCCTAATATACTGCATGAAATAGGCAAATTATAAAATGAATGGAAGTGAAAAACTTTGCATTCTATTAACTGCTACTGTTTTCTAGTACTGTCTTCAAATCCCCATACAGAGTACACCACGCAGACAAACGTGAAAACTGTGGCTGGAGCAAGCACAAACTGAAGACAGTTCAGAAAGACCTATGGAAGGAATTTTAAGATATCTTTGTAACATGCAATTAACAACTTCATCAGCAAAAAAAAAGGCTAAGAGAAAAGATAAATATCAATAATCCGATATCCCAAATATTAAACAGACCCAAAGTTCCACAGTTACCAACCTATTATTCTAATAAGTAATTGTTAATAATAGAAAAAATTACCAATAAGTGAACATACTTGAACCCTTTACTTCTTCTTTTTGTTCATCCTTTTTTTCACTTGACCAGCTCCATATCCAACCAAACCAGCCACCAGAATTTTCATCATCTTGTTTCACTCCCGGTCTGTAGATTTTTAATCCAGCCTTAGTTGCCTGAAATTAAAAAAAAAACATAAACAAGTAATTTTCTTCATGCTTCTCTCTTCATTTTCCTAAGAAAAATGTAGACTCAAGACATGCCCTAACACATTGAAACGTTATTAGATGACCATTTAAAAGGTATTATGTTATTCTTTCATTTTTCTTCTAATAACTTTTTCAAGTACACAGTGCACCATCAGACCAATTCTCACTTGTATAAAATCAACCACTTCTATGAACAGAAAGAGCAAGGAAAAGGTAAATAATTTCAAGTCAATAAAGGTTTCTCACATAACAGATTTTCTCTCTAGCTCTCACCACCAAAAAAATATTTCCACAACATTATATACTGCTGTACATTACCATAATGTACTTACAAGGAGTCATTAAAAATATGTACGTAAGCAACTAAATAACCAGGATGGGCCAAATTGTAAATGATCCTTATATTTTTACTTTAAAGATAGATGTTCAAAGTAGATTAAAAAAAAAAAAAATCATTACTCTTGTAATAGACTACTTACTCTAAGGAATACAGAAAACTATTCCTGAATCTGACACACATAGCCGTAACAAAAAGAAACCCTCCCTTCCCCCTTATTAATTATTTCAACAACTAGAGGACATCCCGTCTGATGTCAGTGATGATTCCAATACTGAGTCCTCACAGAAAGTGCAAACTATATCCAGACTTGATCACTGAAACTTTAGTGTAAGGGACAGCAAACGACCATCAAGAGATGTAGGAGACAGAGGAGCTCTCAAAACTCTAGTAAGCCAGAGAAACCAATTATTTCTCTTTATGACTAATATGATTCAAAAAGATATAAACACTTGCAGATAAGCCCTGAATACAGTAATGCATAATATAGAATTAATATAACACTATAATGAATGTGATACCCAAAGTGAATGAGATACGGATCTCTGCAACATAATTAATGAAAACAGCTGGCTGTTTCAGAACTTTTTAGGCACTTATCACATCTATACACAACATACACTTACAGGCTAATGAAAGGCAGGACTCATCACAAAAACATAAAGGCTTCAGAACTGATACTATTGATTCATCTCAGAGACATGATGCAGAATGTTAGATAAACAACACAAAGTCTCAAAAAGCTTGAACAAAGTCCTCCAAAGCCCTCTTTATAAAGGATAGAAAGTCAACAACTAGACACTACAGAGCGAATGGTCCAAGGAAATAATGGACAGAGCCTTCGAAATAAGGGCTGTTAAGCCTCTAAAATTAGAGGTTTCTAGGACACCAACGAGCTGGTGTTGAAGGACAACTGCCATGGAGAAAGAAGTGATGCTTAAAGCTATGATTCTCAACATGTCTGAAGCAGCAGCTAGCACCATAGTCCAAGGTAAGAAAGCCTACACACAGAAGAGAGGAGAATTGTACTTTTGCAAGGAGGAAAAAAACCCAAACACTTGTGCAGTATGGAAACTGAAGAAATTCCCTGAAGAAATCCTGTTGACCTTTCCCCTTCCCTCATTTATAATTGTTTAGTAATTAATATAGTCATAGTCTGTGGAAAGAATACTCAGCAAGGTAAACTGTTTTGACTAAAAGAAAGGCAGAATCAAAGGCACTATCCTGTTTAGGTGAATAGTTTATAAAGCCTTCTCTAGACTGAGAGCACAAATTTCTCAAGCTATCTGATATAGAGACTTAATGCTTGGCTCACTGAAGCTGGCATTTGCTACTTAGTACACTAGTGATAAAGATTAAAAGGTGGCCTAAGGTTTGGAATATGAAGTTCTTGCTACAAAGTTCCCATAAAATCAGACAGTATCACAGACATGAGTTCTGGGGAGCTTGATTTCAAGGACTAAAGAAAAGCAAGCCCTTGAAATTATAAGATATGCTTTTAAAAACCAAAAAAAGCTTAACAAACAGTAGGGTCCTTTAGCTACACATCTAAAGGGTGCTCCTTTAAATTCCTTGTAGACTTCAAGGCTAACTGTCAGGATATCAATAATCTAATAATAGATTCGCCTCTTACAAGCCCGTTGAGACCTTTTTCAGGTGTGACCTGATAACAATAAAACAGATGCATTCTGACAGACACGTGGAAGTAGAACAGTTTAGAGTCACTGTGACCTGATTTCCAACACTTGGAAATAAATTCAGAGAATTAGCCAAAAACATGCCAAAATTAAATAAGAACTAACACAAAACAAAAAAAAACAAAAAACAAAAAACCTTCTCATGAAAAGCACTCCAATCTAGCCAAACAACTGCAGAGGAGGGTCATGAATGTCTCTTCTGGTTCTGTAGAAGTCTGAATAATGATCTACAAGCATCCAAATATGGGTGTACATACAGACAACCAGAAGGAAAATTCACCTTTATGGACTCCTGTTCAGTTTTGGTTTAGAAGAACCGTATCTATCACTGCAGCAATTGCATTCATATCATACTTAATACAGTCCAATAAAGAAAAAAAATATTTCAAGCATTGCCATAAGAAATGATTACCATTCATGAAGTTTAATTATCAATATATTATTCAGATCTAAACTTCATATTCTGCTTGCTTTTAGTCACAGTGATTATTAATGGAAAAAGACAAACTTCACAGATGTCAGAAAACTTATTTTACCTCAGTCTCCTGGAACGATGCTCAGATACTACATTGAAAACTAAGCAGTACACTAACGTAGGAAAAACAAGGCTAACAAATTAAGTATAACCTACTCAAGTTGCATTATCTTGCCTAATTGTGATTATCTGCTTAAAGGTATTCTCCATTTGCTGTACCCAAATAACATTTGCAAATCGTAACAGAAGGTCAACATACTACATATACAGGTGTTTAGCCCAGGCAACAGTCTATCAGGAAGGAAAGGAATGAACTAACAGTCTAGGCTGTTGAGGCGGGGAAGCCCGAAGCTTTGGATGCAATCACTTCCAACTTGACTTACCCTGTCACCCTTTGACCATATTATCCAGAGTAGATCTTCCTTACCAAAAGTGGAAAGAAGTTTATCCCCGATCAGTTACTCTGAAGAAGCAGTATATGGAGTCATTCAATTTTCGCTTAACTACAAGCTAAAACTGACTACACTTTATAACAGCAAAAGTGCAATACAAGGAAAATAGAATGGCTGTATGATGCACAACTGAAACACTAGAACTAAAATGCATCTACCCAAAAACTCCACAGCCTCAGGTTGCAGTTACTCTTAGAAACACTTAAACAGTGAAATTTTACCTCAACTTCTGCTTGCTGCCTTGCTAGAGTGATGTTAAAAATATCCAAGGCCTTTTCGAATTCCTAGAAAGGAGGTGAGAAGTTATTTTTGACAATTTAATTTTGTTACTTTTCACAGCTCACTTTTAGAGGACATGATGGTAAACAACACTTTCAATGCAACCTAAGTTAATTTGCCGAAGTTGAAAACTTATAATAAACCTGGAAAAAAAAAAGCATATAATTTTAAACTTTTTTTCACTGTAGCTACTAATATTTTTTAAATATGTAACATGGTTATAAATACTATTCACGGAGAAAGATACTGATGAGGTTACAAGTCCTGCCAGTGAAAATTTTATTTTAACTTAGTACTCACTTAGGAACATGTAAGCTTTTATGTTTAAGAAAATAACAAGTTGAACACTACTTAAGTCTAATAGAAAATGGCTAACCTCCAACAATTTTAAGATTTCTTCATTAGGTTTTTTAGATGTTATCTTTGTTTTATACATCTCTTTATAGTTCTTCACTTGTTTCCTATGGTGCCGAATATGCTCCCATGACCACATCTGAAGCTTAGGTTGAACATTTACTTCTAGGATCCCATAAATAACATATTTCCACCTAAAAGCAAAGACAAATTAAGTATAGCTCACATTTCTTTTGGTATACTGAAAAGACATCTAGACCTATGCAGACTCCCACTAAATACAACCTCAAGTCATAAAAGAGTGAAATTGCTTGTCTAATTGACTTGTGGTCAGCAGAGGAATCTAAGGATTTTATTTTTTCCATACCAAGTTGACAGATTGCTATTGCGTAAAATTAAAAAGTAACTTTGTACAAAAAGTGCCCACAAATATGTATGTATATAGGGGGGTGTGTGTGTGTGTGTGTGTGTGAATAATCAAGACATACCCTTAAGAAATCTTCTCAAATCAAATCTCTGCCATCTGTGTTGAAAAGGTTTGCCTATTTTTAGACAACAGCTATGTTATTTTAATAGTATCTAACATATAACAGGGTCTCCTTCATCAAAACAGAGTTAGGATATTAAAATACTATCAGACTTAAGTTTCTGATAATGGTATTCAAGACAGCAAATGCAGGCTTTCAAAAAATGCATCTTCACCTTTGGTTTGAGGTCCCCAATAATTTTTAATACTCCTAGCTTAAGGAAAACAAACTAAACCAAAAGATAATATTTTCTTTCAGGAGGAAATGAGTTCTAACCTCCTTAAGTAAGAAACAGTCCCTTGGTAAATATTTCAAATTAATAACTAACAAATTATTTCCAAAGTCTGAGGTGGCCTACCATGTCTTGGCATTGTTGTGCAATGGAACATCAGGCCTGTACTTCCTATATGGCAGATTTCGAGTCATCATATCAAGAGACTCAAGAAGCTCCATGACACTGAAGTACTAAAAAAGTCAAAATTAAAAAAAAAAAAAAAAAAAAGAAAATTAAAATTGAGTGTTATTCTCTTTCTGAGCACGTGAATCAAGCTTCCCTTTAAAAATTAAATAATTTACAAAGAAAAACAAGGCTAAGTATTGATTGGATTCTGTATGTTTATTATAAAATTTCAGATAGTTTTCTTATTATTCTTGCAAACTAACTTTTTTACTGCATTACACAACTTCATAAAAATAGTTTATACCTGTGGCTTATTGAATTCAACAGTTATATTCTGTAAATTTACATCTAAATCCATTTTCGGTGATGAAAAGTCAACATCAGACCGAGGATTCATAAGGAGTTTGGCTTTAGCTGAAATCGGGCGGAATACTAAAAAACAGAAGTTGAAAGTGCAAATAAATTATTTAAGACTGCCATAAGTGATACATAATACTTATCTGCTCAAGTTATGACAGATTATTAATTTTAAAATGCTAGACTTCAAAACATGAAGACTTCATCAACACAGTTTAAAATATTATAGAATCTATACTCAATTTTGTTTCATTCTGGTAACATTTGTGGAACAAATATTTGTGGAACATTCTCACAAGATTTCCTGTATGCAGTATTACATGGCAGATGTTTCAATTAATAGCTTATATTTGTAATAAATCTATTTATTACAGATACAATATAAGCTACTTATAGTACAAGGGAGTTTTAAACATAGTACAACTCCCACTCCATGACAATTTTTTTTTTAATTTTAATGTTACTGATGTTTTACACCGTTTGATAAATTATACTCACAACAGTGGACAAAACCAAACACTCCACATTTCTAAATCCAAGCTCAAGTAAGCATAGATCCTACGTAAAACGAAGCACATCACATAAAAACTATTCAGAGCGGAAATATTTTATTCGTTCCACCATTTGGCAGTATTAGGCATTCAACTTCAGAAGCCATGTTTAGTTCAATTTTCCCATTTTACTAGAATTTATGTAAAAATTTGTCTTTATCAAATAAAATTCCATTGATTTCAATAGAAATACTGGTAGACCACCTACATAACAAATATTCATACAAGCGGAAACAGACATTTTTGCAAGATGAAACCATCTTTACACCAACTTGCCTTTGTTTCATTCTAGCACTGTATTTCTTATGAAGCTTATTTTACTTTTATTCTATACATTTTATGTGGTTGCATTTCGATTAATTTTCTTCATGTATTTCGGTTTCTAAATTTACTTTTTCATTCTTCCTCTGTGTAAGTATTACGTTTGTGTTTAGATCACAGAGTGACAGAAGCAGACTTCGTGCTTACTGCCTTTCTATCAATCTGAAGAGTTGCTCTAAAAAAAAGCAAGAATTTTCATTTACCAGAGTATCAGCATGATGTAATTCTTTAAATATCTGCATCTTTGATGGCTCTGCTGAATTTTAAGAGTGTAAATCCTGAATACTGCAATTTTGCATACAACTATTTTGAACTTCTTTGTAAATACCTAGACAACTGATGATGTTTAAACTTACTCTCTTGTAAAAAGAGTCAAAATTAGCAACTGAAAGAGACAGGACATCAGAAGAAGTTACTAAACATTTATCTGGCAGTCAAATAAAGAGACACAAAAGGCTTGCTCTTTCAGGCAAAGGCAGCAAGGAAAACACATAAAACAGTGCTCTTTTTAACCCTGACTATAGTGATCTGAGGACTTGATTGCTAGAGAACAAGCCACATACAAGGCCGATCGGCCTTGTAAACAGTTACCAAACAATCAGAGATGCACAGGAGAAATAAACCACGTATTTTCCACACAGTGAAAAGCAAACAATCACCATGTTTGTGTGGAGCTAATGGGGCTTTCGAACTAAAGTAAGCAACACTCCAAGCAATACAACTTGCAATACAGCAACACTAAAAAAAAAAAGAACCAAATGCAAAAATGTTGATGTTTCAGAGTTTTGTGATTACTGTTTCCACCTCTAATGAAAAAAGACGCACTTCACATAAGGCAGGTGACCTCAAAAAACATTAATCTATTACTCAAAACATTCTGTTTCACAAAACTTACATGATACACATATTATTGCTAAGCTTCTTAAAATAGGGAATTATCAATGGAACAATGAGGATTTATAAATGACATTCCATTAGAATTACACATGACTCAAGAGTCACGTTCTAATCAAAGCCTTCTTAAAGTTACAGTTATGGTACAGTATTCACTGTCAAGAGAATTATTTTCCTACAAAAAGAACTAAACTGCACTTCTTACTAAGATTTTTGAGTAACAGCCAAAGCAGGAACCTCTGAGAGGCATTAAAAATTAAAAGTAAAGTACACATCAATATTATAAATACAAATAAAATACCACTTACCAAAATCATAACCTTGTGGAATCACATTGTGGCTAGCAACTCCCTGTTTTAAGTTAACCTGCATACAGAATGGAGTTAAAAATAAGTTGCATTTTTATTTCATTATAAAAGTTCTAGAATTTATTTTTATTAAATTACATTTATATTGCATTTTATTACAAGTTCCAGATAATCCCTCTGATACATGGTACAATTCAAAATATTCATCTATACTTTAAACAGAGTAAGACTTCTATTTTTAGCAGTAAAATGATCACATATTGTGTTTAATTTTGTAACTGGCAAAGATTTTTTTTTTAACTTGCTCAGATGGGTGTTGTACTTTCACCACATAACAACCATAACATTTACTATTTTTCCTATAAAAGTGATCAGTAACAAGACAATTCTTGAGACATTAACATAAAGGGAAGCAGAACTTCAGAATATAAACTAGCATACTACATAGATCATGTCATGATTTACTTACCAAAGATTCGTCACAACCACCATGGTAGAACATCTCTGACTTCACATTCCAATAAGCAAAAAGGTTATCCAATCGTACAAGCTGAAAATACAACAGAACATATGCATTAATACATAAAAAATTTTAGATTTATAATTTGGATTTCACAAAGGTTGGATGAAAAAAATATTCAGAAAGTTCCTTGTAGACTACACGTCCTTTTATTTTAGAGCCTATACAGTTACACGTTCTCTTTCTCTCACTTTCTGTGGAAGGAACTCTAATTCAGCTTGTTTTATTAACAATTTGTTCTTTCATGTACAGTTTATAGAGTACCTTGTAGAATAACTTGGCAGTTTCATCATGTAAACATGGATTCCAATTCTTATCTGAGGTCTGAAATGAGAATTAAAGAAAGTTAATGCAATATCTATTATACATTAACATTTTATGATCACTGAAACAAACCAGGAAAAAAAAAAAAGATAGGAATACCATCATAATTAAACCCCACTGAACATGATGTGACTTATCTTCTGATTCAGGATTATTAAGTCATTATGTCAAGTGGAAACTTGATAAGGCTACTGCCCCCCGCCCCCTCCAAAATAGGCACGGGCGCATGCAATGACTGGCAGGTTGTACACAGCAAAAACATTCTTTAAAATTCTGTTTTCAGTATTGCAAACTGTTTTCCCTTCCATCAATACTGTTCTTAGACAGGCTCTTTGGAAAGAGATAAACAATGAATAGAATTCTTGTATAATTCTGGAAGCTGCATTTAAGTTTCAGCCTAACAGAAACACTATATGGTATTACACTTTTTCAAGTAATATGGATTTCAAGAGTGAAGTAGTAAGAATATCAAAGTTTTTGTTAATTATGCAAAACTGTTTAGGACAAGGGGTCAGCAAAAAAAGCTTTCAATGTGCTAGGAACAAGTATTTATAAAATGCCTATTCCATACAAGAGAGTAACATTTACTTAGATATATTTTCTTTAAGACCATCAGTTACACAGCAAAAGCTACTAAATCAGAGCAATTCAGTAGAACCACAACACTGTTGCTACTAGGTAGCCTTACAGGAAAAAAAAAAAAAGTATACTGTCTGTGATGACTATTACTAGCACTTTAAAGTGGAGCTTACAGATCAAAGAACTGAGCTCCAGTTCAAAACAAGATACCATCCTCTTTTTTTCCAGCCCAATATCAAGTAGTAACTTCCTTTCTTGGGGCTCATGGCAGTTTCAGTAAAGTATTCTGAATAGCCTAAATCCAAAGTCTGGTACTTGACAATCACAAAGTGCAACAGGCAGAAGAGTAAGAATTTCCTGCCAAAGCATTTTATCTTTAATAGCACCCCCGCCACAATACTTCTGCTGGGTTTGATAAACCAAGTAGTCACCATTGTGCATTGCTCATTATAGATATACCAGACAGTATGTTACTAGAAAGCACAATAATACGCAAAGATGTAACCTAACCTATCAGCATACATCAACATGCTTCTTAGATTAAAAAAAAAAAAAAAAAAAAAAAAAAAAAAAATTACCTGCAAACTTAAATTCTGAAGAGAAACCCCAAATGACAAGGGGTTATTCCGATTTGTGACCTAATAGAGCAGAGGGGAAATACCAAACAAGTATTATCTTATGCTCTAAATTTAGATTTGTAAGTAAATAGCCAACAATAACAAATATATATATATATATATATATATAGCACAGATTTGACAACTACATCTTCTTTGTACCCACCTATACACTTATAAATATCTGTATGCTTTGGTACAACCTTTCTATCAGTTCTGGGGTTTTTTTTTAAAAAAAAAAAAAAAAAACTATGAAATTTCCAAAACTTCACTAGAATTCTCTCAGCATGGAAAACAATAGGGAGAAAAGAAATCAGACAGGCTACAATGCACAAGTCCTTATGCTGAGATATACAAAAGTACTTACATCATCTTCATAGCGAATGTGGATGTTGGAAATTTTCACCTGAAGATTTTTTATGACCTGAGTGACTAGTTTCTCTACAAAAGTGTCTTGTTTCTCTTCTTTTACTTTATCTAAGTTAAAGGAAAATAATTTAATGTTTTGTTTGCATTAAATCATTTTGAAAACTGTAACATTAAAAAGTTCGTATGTTAGAATTTATATTTTCTATTATATTTCACTCTAGTTGTATAAAAACATGTTCTTTCAGTGTAATCTCTAACATTTACGTCCTCAGACTAGATGGTTTCAGCTTTATTAACTGCTGCACAAAAAATCAGGTTGTTCAAAAGCATGAATTTTACTCACTGATACTCAAGGTGGCTAATATATATTTCTTGAAAGTACCAGAAGTTGAATTCAAGATGATAAGACTTAATATATATGAAAGAACAAATTAAACAGAATCTGTAGAAGGGTGTAACTACAAAAATGCTTTGTTACTTGAGACAAAGTTAAATTGTTTCTTACAAAGGAAGAACAAAGAAAATGTCAGGCAACATACGACATAAGCAAGCAATACTTCAAAAGCCTTATTTATATCAGATCATATCACTGTTGGAAATCTTTTATTTTCAGGATACCTGTTCTGCAATATTGATGGCAGCTACACCTAAAAATCTGTAACTAATAGGTTTTTTTAAGTACCAAGAGGTAAACAAGAATCTAAAACTGCGTGAAAAATCCAGCATCTTTCTGGATCAAAATAAAGAAAGAAATAGTGTACTTTTCATTAGCTTTTCCCACTCTTACCTTTGTCAGCTATTTTCTGCTTTGCCTCCTCTATCCTTTGCAATTCCCTTTGTCTTGCTTCCAAGAGCTGCCTGGCTTCTTTTTCGGCATCATATTTTATGCCTAAACACACAATGTAAAAAGGTATGAGACAAAAAACCTTATATGTTTTGGGAATATGCTGTTTCAAAAGCAGTAATTTTCACATTTTGTTAATAGTTACATAACAGCAAAAAATGAGATGACTAAACATAAAGTACTGAAAGACACCTCACTCCCATTACCTAGTTGTATCTGGTAGGAGTATCTACCAGTAATAAAGGTCATGAAAACGGTATTAACCCATTCCAGAAACTTCTGAAATCCCACCAATCTACATTAACTTATTTCTTCCACATTAACTTACTGGCTGTGGGCACAATAAGCAAATAAACTCCATCAAGAACTGCCTCAACAGGTTGAGTATAAAGGTTTTGCCATGGAATCTGTAAGTTAAGTTGACCTACAAACACAAAAGAAAAAGGTTGAGGTATACAGTTAAGTAGTTTATCTTTATCAGAAAGATAAACATTAGCAACAAAAATCTCTGAACAATTCTTATATTGGACAGAAAAAAAAAAACAACAGTGCATCTGAGGCATATGTCCTTGGGGTTGTTTGTTTTAGATAGCACACAAATGAATATGAGACAAGTTTTCCCATGAGCAGAACTAATAAGTCCACAGGTCCTCTCCTTCCTTCCTTGAATTACAGTCCTTCTTCCCAACAGTAACCTCTCCCTCCTTGCAAATCCACTGCAGCACCCTCATAAACAAGAAAAACATGGGCAGCTCATATGTGATCAGTCAGCTAAATTCTCTCCAAACCAGAATTTTTTAAACACAGTTTTCTCTCCTTTTCTGTGAAAGAGAGTCCTAAAGTAGTGTGTATGTTTCGTGAACACAGGGACCCTGAGGTTATAGTTTCTCTCATACCTCACGGAAGTACCAATTTTAATAAACTATGAAACCAGTCACAGGAAAATATATACTTTCAGGGTAAATTTAAGGAAAATATAATGGCTTTAGATTTAGTTTACTTTAAGAAACCACCAACTTTCACAAGACAATCAACTTGCAATGAGAAAACTCTTCCTATTAGCAAAAACAGGGAAGGGATCTGGAAGGCAAAATCAGTCATGCAGCGCTGCTAAAACAAGGGTTGAAATCCAGTCCGGCTCAGTTGCTCATCTCTGCTGTGATGGGTTCTTATTTAAGAATTTGACAAGACTAGCATATTTTAACTTTACCATTGCGGCTCAAGAAAAGGAGCTTCTTCAAACAGTTTTTTTTCAGAAGAGACAAAATTCAGAGTGTATAAAGCATGCAAATCAAGGAAACCAGGAAAATTACTTGCTTAGGATGCCTAAAGCGAGGAAGAGTAGTATGTTTAGTAACTTCTACATGGATGTATGATAAAATGTAACTTACCAATATGTCCTGCTTTAACTTTAAATGGCACATCGAGCTGACTCTGAAAGAAAAGTGGTTTAGAACATTTAAGCTCATTTCAGCAACTTATGAAGTGCTCCCACAAAGGAAAAAAAAAAAAAAAAAAAAAAAAAGGCAGCAGCAGCATTTGCCTCTCCATGAAGACATCACTAATTGTAATTGTACTCGTGGCAAGTAATTCTAATGGTATCTAGAGCAAAGGTTCAGGTTTGCAACCAAGCTACCACATATGACATGCAATTTTTGCATGTCAGTTGAGCCATGGTAAAAATATTAACAGGCAAACTCTAAGACTACATGACACATGAAGTGGTTTAACTGGGTTTAGTTTCTTTCACTTTCACTGTTAGCTAAGTAAATATTACCTCTCATTTATCAAGGGTTTGGCACAAGCCACAATTCAGCTACGGCACAGTAACTTAAGTTGCAATAATTTGGCAGCCCTAATGCTTCTAAAAACAAGGTACTGCAAAGTGAGCAAGGATTATTATCTCTAGAACTTACAAACAATATTTCATGATAAAAAGCTAAAGCCCATTTTACCCGGCCATCACCATAATAGCAGAGAATAAACATGGTATCGACACTGTTTCAAACAAGAAAGCTTTGACAATTATACATGAAATGTTGGGATTGGGAAGTGGGGTAAATAATTCTTCATTATTTTTCCCTATACTTAAGATTTTGCAATGAATAAGTTTAAAGGTTTTAGTTAAAACTATTAGAAGAAATATAAATTAGTAAAACTTCAATCATCTCAATTTTAGCATAAAATTACTGAAAGACATTCACTAAAATATCACAGTTTACTTACAAAAAAACCTGTTTGAGGGTCTGACCACAGAGAATGGACTTTCAAAGCACACAAAATCCCACTATTAAAGCACTGTGTTTTGTATAGTTATGCAACCTTCCTTTTTCCTACACTTAAGAGAGAGTGCAAGGAAGAGATTAACTAAACATTCCTGCAAGTAAACATGAACTAGTTCCAAAGTTACACCCCAGCTGGCAACCGATTTTAACAGTCACGATTCAAAATACAATAACTGACCACATCACTATTCTCCTTCATTGACTAAAATTTAGTCTCTATCACACTCTGTTGTTCCACTTGCAATGAAACATAGCTCCAAGTGCAGTAACACTGAATCTTGACTGTTCAGGGCAGGGGAGGAAACAACCATCACAAAAAGCACAAAAATCAAGAACCAAAGGCCTGTTACAGGATGTAACACAGCTATTGAATTTTATTGTCTTGGAGCACTGCTAATGGATTTATATTGCAAGAATTTCAGAACAGATCAAGACTTGGTTGTTTGGTTTTGTTGGGGTTTGGGTGGTTGGGTTTTTTTTCCCAGTTGGGAAACTGGGAAACTGGCAACTGAATTTTTCTTTGTTTTGATGATAAAAATGCATGCAGATAAAATCTCATTTGATGGGTTAAAAATTACTCAACTAAGGAACCTTGAAAACTCTATATACAAGCAGTTGGAGTTCTACAAATATTTAGGGTTAAGCATGCAGGCTAAAAGCCAAAACAATAATAAAAGCCAGAACGTTTATAAATACCTATAGCACAGTCTGGGACTTATTTAGGTTAACTTAAATAAGTTACTTAAAATAACCTCATGAATCTGAGTGCATGAACCACCATTTACTACCAAGGACTTAGCTCACAAGAAGAGATCTATAAAATAAGATAACATTCAGCAAACCATTTCATTAAAGAGAGGTAACTGAAATTTTGTTACGGATGTCAACAGAAATTAAAGAGGTGGAAAAAAATTAATCCACACAAAAATGGTGCAGATTCAACCTATGTATTCATCACATCTCTGCTGTCTTGTAAATAAGAATGGGGGCAGGGGTGGCAGGGAAGAGATGAGAGAAAGAGAGATGAAAGATGTTATGCATCAGAAACTGAAAATACCTCAGCTAGTATCTGACCAGTACTCAACACTCCTGCTCACATATTTTAACAGAATTTCTGCTTTTCAGCTAGAGCATTGTAAGCTTGTGAACCCCTTTGATCACTTTCTTCAAACTACTGCTTTTGCCAGTCATCTCCCACTTGTGTTTGTGCTGTTAATTACTCCTGTTTAACCATACCTTCTGGAGACAATTCTTTGAGGATCTGAGTGTCTGCCACATATATCCCTTATTGACATCTGTTGTAAAATAGGTCATAAAAGGCAGCAGAAGCTACTAGATATCCATCATTCCTAAATTAATTCAAATTACTGGTATGTAAGGGAGGGGATTGCATCTGCTATACCCTTATACCTGCTATACATAGACAAGGAAAGGTATGTGAAAGTAGTAGTCTTTTATTAGAACAATAGCTGTAGCCAGAAAAAAAAAAAGTAGGTAAAAAGTGCTTGTGTGTTTATGAATTTGTGTCAATTATCTGCCTGTATCATACTACTAATGTAACTGCCCCAATAAAATACACCAGCTATTCAAATAACAAGTTAGGTTAAGCAAAATACGCTTGAGGTATTACCTAATAAGTAGGTGCGCCAAGTCAACAGGGAATTAAGTACTTAAAGAGCTGTTCAGAGGATCTTCACAACACCAAATGAAAGGTTATTTAGATCCAGCCAAAAGAACATAGTGCCAACATGGACCTTGGTGAAACAACCGTTTGGTTGCTCACAGTGTCTGGAAACCTCAACCACATTTCACTTCTCAAAGATAACTGTCAACAGCTCACATTGCTGCAGTTATTTCTTAGCTACAACTTCATTAGGTCCAGACCATTGAAAAACATCTAACTTATCTAAACACTTACCTCATCTGTCTTTCTAAGCCAAGTACTTACATATTTGTTAATGCAGCTCATTGAAACTATCTTTTAAGTGAAGGCCAAAACAAGAAAAGGTTTTAAACATCGTCCTTTCCCAGTATCATCCATCCATAACTGTCCTTGACAGCTGTCGAACACAGTAACTTCTTATTGTGCTTCATACTAATGGAGTTCTTAAGGAATATTATTTCTTTCCACATTATATTCTTTTCTGTGCCTCGGCCTTTCCAATATTGGCCTTATATGTTGAAATTGTATTTTTTACTTTCATAGGTTTTCCCACATTCTCCTTTCTGCACTGCCTTTTATATTTCAGGTTATTCAGTTCTCACAGTTCTCTCAGGCATGAGTCTTGTCTCGAGACATCCCATCTTTCTTTAGTACTGAGTTTGCCCTTAAATCTGATGGGTTTGGTTTTGTTTGGGAGGATTGGGGGGGCAGAATTCAAAACATTTCTACAGGTACTACCATGTTTATGCATGGTTTTTTTGAGTAGTGTCATCACACAATTTTACTACCCAGATTAAATCTGGATAGTTTTAACACAGCATACTGAATTCTCTCATTATCCAAAACTGAAATGAATGATAACCATCTTCATTAAAAAGTCATTAATAAAGCTCCCAAATTTACAGAACTTGAAACTACACAAAGCTAGGGGTTTATATATGTGTGTGTGTGTATATATATATATATATACATATACATATGGATATATATATATATATACACATACATATACATATATATGTATATGTATGTATATATATATATATATATATCCAGAGTCTATCAACAGGTTATCAGTCTTAATCTAAACAGGCTAGTTATAAAATATCACAAGGACAAAACCTGTTTATTACAGCATCTAAATAACTTCAGAACCTCCTTTGGGTATTTAATCGTTCAGAGTCAAAAAAGTACAGGCTTTTTAAAATGTAACATACAGATATATATAACTTGTGCAGTGCAATAGCATCCAAAAAGCACTGGCAATTTGTTACAAGGAGTAAAACTCTCCTTTTAATCAATACTAAAATATTTGAAATTAAACTGTCTACATTCAGGCTACATGACTTATGCAAAATTTGCAAATTTGTCATGACAGACACTGTATGGAAACACATAGCTATAATAAAACACTCAGAGTATGCAGACAAGCCTGAAAAAGTATTACTTCTGCACAGAATATGAAGACCAAAAAAAAGTACTATTTTTCTAAAAAAAATTCCACAATTCCAGTAAAATTATCAGTAGACTTTAAATACACTGCAAGTGTAGGAATCTACAAATCAGTGATGGCCTTCATAGAAGTACAGTAACCTACTGGTACTACCACTAATAGCTACTGCCTTTTGGTTAGAAGAACGCAACTTCTAGGTCCTCCAAGATCTTTGGAAAGAAAGTAGTATTGTAGATGCATACACCATTAAATCCAGTTTAAGTTGCATATGCAAGTGGAAGCATCATGCAGCAGACCAGGAAAAAATAAATTACTACAGGCTATGCTTCAACCATGCAACACAGTAGGAGTTCTGGGCATCTCAAAACAAGATGTAGCTTCATTTATGAATTTTAACGCTAAGCAAATAAACAGACTATGTAGAGAAAAAACTAGTCTTACTCTAGTACAAAGACATTGTACTGAGGAGAATTCAATTAAAATAAAACATATACTAAAGCCTCTCAAGTATTAAAACTACTTCAAGAGGAAGAAGGAAAATCTTCAAATCAAGTTCCACATACATTAAAAATATGAGAGAGCTGACTATCAAAACTGCAAAGAAAAAATAAGTGACATCTATTCAGGTGTGGGTTGTTGTTTCTTTTACTTTAAGCGAGAGAGCTAATGAGCATCTAGCCTGGTAAGAATTGCCTCAGAAGCATAAGCTGCCAAGAGCAACCACTGATAACCTACAGAGCTGGAAAGATAAGCTTTTACCTTTTTGAAATGTATAAACATTGCCCAAAATATTACAGATTGTTCCATATTTTACGTTAAATATTTTGCTTGCCTTCCTTGAACTGAAAGAAGAAACTATGATAACTGAAGAGCTTAAGTACTTGAATGAAACAATTTGTCTGACACATTTTTGCTGAAAGTTGCAATAACTCAATCCTTTCAAATAAGACACATATACTCTGTAACAAATATCCTGCACTGGGGGCCTTACTGCTACAGATCAAGGACTACTACTTTCCCTTCAGTAGTTGTGTGTGCTGTAGCAGTGTCAAGGCTCCATAGAGAGACTGAACTTTGCAAAGACACGACAAATTACTTGACTAGTTGAATGAAAATTACTGCAGAGATGAAAGCAAATATGGATGCCATCTCAGAAAACAGAAACATGAAATAAAAATGTCCAGGATGCAAAAAACTCCAGGAAAAGCTTCCAAAATCTGATTCATATATATCAGTACCTAGGAATGGAACTGTAAGTAGGGAAGATCTCGAGGATGCTTCACACCTGCAGATGTACGAACACGCACATAAAAAACCCTGTATTTCTGTTTGCTTTTGCTAACGTTGCAGATACCTGGAATGCATATTCAAAACCAAGCTAGGAGTGGTCACTGCACATGCATCCGTTAATTGTATGTCTTGGTTTTCTTATGCTACCTTACTTGTCCAGACATACTGGAAAGAGAGACCTTTGTCATTGTTTTCGTGTACACACATTAACAAGGGGAGCTCAACACAGCACATTCAAACCGAACACTTTTCTCCCTTCGGAACCAGCACACTAATTCATTTCCACAGACTATGCTTACCTCGCCTAGTACAGTTGGTCACAGTCCCCACAAGCACCTAAGAGAGTCTCTGTTCCTAATTCTTCAGCGTTAGAAAAACAACACATGACAACTATTCCAGATCTACAGATGACAGCACCAAAAAAAAAAAATGGCACGTCACTGTTGTCTGCAGAGAGCCTCCTGACTTCCAGTGGCACACCAGTGACACCAACACGCTGCTGAAACCCCAGGTGCTTATTTTCAGTTTCTGTTTTCCGGGCAGGGGAGAAGTCCGCCAGCCAGGCCAGCTGCCCATTCACTCACTCAAGGCCGGGCCAGGCACCCGGCCCCCCGCCGGCGGCGGCCGCAGCTGGTCCCCCCAGCCCTCCCCAAACTTTCCGCCTGTGCCACGGGCACCGTGGCGACCCCGAAACCCGCAGCCAGGGCAGCTCAATACGGAAACAGAAACCCCAAGCGGGCTCTCATACACCTCATGCATTTTCGCCGGGTTTTCCCCCGGTTTTGCAGATCCTCCTGGGTCCCCCCAACCTCGCCCCCGCAACCGGCTGCTCCACGGACACCTCCTCCCCAGCCCGCCTGTCCCCAAGACTATTTTTAAGCTGCCGGGCAGGTGGAGCGGCGGCAGAGCTGTCGGGCAGAGAGCCCAGCGCGTCGCCGGGCGTGGCACCGCCCGGTCCGGACCGGCCGGACGCCGAGGGGGCACCGCCCCGGCCTCCTCCCTTGTGCAGGCGGCACGGCGGCCCCCACCCCAGCAGCGAGTGAGGGAGAGAGGGAGGGAGGGAGGGAGGGAGGAAGGCGCCGCAGGAGCGCTGAGGGCGGCGGAGGGAGGGAGGGAAGGAGGGAGAGAGGGAGAAAGGGAGGGCGGCTCTTCAGCGCGGCCGGGCCGTGCGGCGCGTCCCCCCGCGGCGCGGCAGCCCCCTACCTCCCCAGATGCCCAGCTTCAGCTGGGAACTGTCCAGGTTCACCACGTAGTCGCCGAGGAAACGGTTTAGGACGTCCACGACCAGCGACTCAAACACCATCGTGCTCCGCCGCCGCTCCGGCGGCAGCACCACCACCCCCGCCGCTGCCCCGGTTCCTGCCCCGGTTCCTGCCCCGCCCTCCGCCACACAGAACTGCGGCGCCCCGCCCCGCGGCCTGAGGGCGCGGGCCCCGTCCGCTCCGCTCAGCTCCGCCCCTTCGCTCCGCCCCGCCCCCTTCGCCGCCAGCCGTCCCGCCCTGCGCCGGCGCGGCAGCTCCGTGGCGGTTGCGGGCGCGGGGGGAGAAGGAGGGGCGCGGCCTGCTCGGGGCTGCGCGAGCTGCCGGCCCGGTCGGGCGCCTGCGGCTCGGGCATTTACCGGGGCCGCCTGGAACGGTTTCCGAGGGCAATACGAGGGTCTGACACTGGCTGTCTGCTTCTGTTTGGTTTTAAGACGTCACTTGCCTCGTCCAAGCAGTTTAAATGTGGCAGACATTGTTGTTTTTTTTTTTTCCCCCAGGATAGGCAAGCGTAGAAATTATTACATCTCTCAGCTGTTTGAAAGTGGCGGAGCTATTATTATCGTATTGACTAACCCAAGTTGAATCTGAGCTGCATCTCTGAGGAGCTTGACTCTCACGCCATTTGCTGGCTTGGGAACCTGCTGAATCAAACGGAGAAATCTGGGTCATGTCCGCCCTGAGTGACTGTGTGCCAGGGCCGCCCGCGCCCGAGGTCCTCCTGCTGTTTAGCCACACTGCCTTTCTTCGGTGATGGCAGGAAGAGTACAATTATCCTCCAGCTTGTTCCTGGAACTGCAGCAGTTAGGTTTGAAATTAAGTTAAAATATTTTACTGGTAAGCAGGCCTCTGCAGGATTAGGTTTCCACAGCAAGTTTTGGGAGATGGAGGAAGGATGCCCCTGTGAGGAGAGGCTGGGGCTGCCCTGTGCCGGACACAGCCGGTTCCAGCTGGCTCCAGCCCCCCCACTGCAGGGCATGGCTGAGCCCCGCAGCCTCAGGGAAAGCCTGTGTTGGAAAGGGTGAAAAACACTGCATGGTAACTGTGAGAGAAGTGAGAAAACCGTGGGAGAAGCAGCCCTGCAGATGCCAAGGTCAGTGAAGAAGAAGGAGGAGCAGTAATGCCGCTCCCGGCAGAGATTCCCCTGCAGCCCGTGGTGCAGCCCATGGTGAGGCCGGCTGTGCCCCTGCAGCCCATGGAGGCCCACGGAGGAGCAGAGATCCCCCTGCAGCCCGGGGAGGGCCCCACGCTGGGGCAGGCGGATGCCCAAAGGAGGCTGTGGCCCGTGGAGGGCCCGCGCTGGAGCAGGTAGATGTGCCCTGAGAGAAGCAGCAGCCTCTGGAGGGCCCACACAACAGGAGGTTTTCTGGCATGACCTGCAGCCCGTGGGGGACCCATGCTGGAGCAGTCTGTATTTCTTTCTGTCAGTGACACTGAACCTTCGTATCTAATACACTAAATGAAACCATTTTAATTAGCATGTCTTACTGGCATGATAGGAATGGGAAGACTGGCAGAGATGATAAACTCTTTCATTTATTTTGGTAGTAATAAAAGAATGCTACCTGCCACTTCTCCTGACCTTTCCTTTCACTGTGGCATATATTTGCCTACTTACCCACAGTCTGCCACATCAACAATGCCTCACTACCCTCAACATGCAGAACTTAATCATTTACAAAGTGGCTTGGTTTAAAGAAGCACACTTTTATCAGGGACATCATTGGTTTTTTTTGCTTATTAACACAAGGAAGGGGAGAGAGAATGAGACTGAAGAAGGAAAACAGACAAGAAAAAAAATATATAATCTTGTTGACACTTAGGTTCCTCTGAAGAAATTACATTTCCAGTTCTTGGGTTTACCACCTTTTTCTCTGGAGAGACAGAAGTAACGTATAAATAAATGCTACATTAGAAAGAGATAATTTAGATCAATAAAAACCAAAATGCAATCAGCAGCTTGTGCACATCAGATGTAACTGTGTCCATGCACTTATACAGATACAAGGCAACATTTATGCATTAGACTTTCTGTAAATTTCTTGCACAAAGCCAAGCACATTTCTCATAAGCTGTCTCCAGAGAAAAGTGTGAACACAGGGCTTTTCTTATTTTGTGACTAAATCATGTATCTTCCTATTTAGTAAAGGAAAAGCTAGTTGTTAAATCCATTTGCATCTACTCCTGTCCACTTACTCTTCCAAAGTCAGGCTTTGGCAGCATGCATCCTCAGGATTCTCTTTTACCAGTCACTTTTCAAAATTAACTTTCAGTTAAGTCTGCAGCTCCTTAGGGTATAGGTAAATCTTCTTTGTCTTATTAAGATATTCTGCAGAAGTGTTCTTAAGTTGGGGAATGGAACTGTCCTAGGTTAAGTAGCATTTGTAGCAATCAGAAGGATATCACTTCCATTTTGTTACTGGAAAAAAAAATATTTTTATATGATGGACCTGTCCACTGCAGAAGATATGAGTGAATCTTCCACAACAGTCAGCTGGGCTTGAAGCTCTTCCCTTGAGAAGAGCTGCTTACTGTCTATGAACTGCTAGGCCTAGTGTAAGTGACCATGGATAAGCATGTGATTTCTACTAGCAGCTCTTACACAGTTAGAAATCCATAATGTTTGCAGACTTACCAAGGCAAGAGGGGTCAGTCCTTTTCCCTTCATCTCTTTTCATGTCCCACAGCTCGCTAGCACCACCAGATGCAATGTGATTTGAAGCCCAGTTGGAGCAGTAGCTGAGAAGTAAGGAACAGGATACATCAAACAGTGGAGTAAATGTGGAGCATCTATCCAGTAACAGGAACCAAAGTTTCTCTCTGGGATTTCCAAGAAATTTGAGAACTCTGTCTGCATACATGACACAGTCTCAGCTACCTGGACAGCAATTTTTCCACTTGAACTGGTGTTCTGTGTGTTCTCACAGTCCCCATAGAAATAATCCATTAATAATCTCTTTGTTTTTCCCAATTTTATAATCAAAGGTCCTGATACCTTGATGGCACTTTACACCCATAACAAAACTGTTTAACATGTGGCTGAGTATTAGAAACTAGGTTTCTGGGCTCCCTGCTCACATCATTTCCTCAAGCTGAGCCTGGAGGCCACAGTCATCTGTGTGCCAGAGGGGGATATCAGGTCGGTTTACTGCTGACCTCTGTGTGAACACTGCTCAGGTTTCTACTGAAGTGACTCAACATCTCACAGATCTGCCAGGATGACAAGTCATCTTCAGGGTACAGTGCTGTACTCTGCTACAGAACAACCACTGGCAGCCCTCTCGGTCACATATTAGAGTTCAGGCAAGTAAATTTGTTCATAGATTAAAAAAAAAAAAAAAGTAAAATATGTTTCTGGGGTTTTTTTATCCTCTTCAAAAATTTCTCATTTCTAGGGTCTAATGAAGTTGCATAACTTTAGGCATACTGCCATGATTCCATGTATTCTAATGTTCATAAATATGGAAATTCTTATCCTTCTTTCTTCTGTGTTGCAGATAGTGCTTTCAAAATGTCTTTGGCTCAAAAAAGCATGAATGGTGGTGAGTAGAACAAGATGGACTATGAACCTCACTAGGGTGTCCCCAATACCAGAATTCTATTGATCTTACAAGGATGTCAAAATTCATGAACGCTTTTGTGAACTATTTCAGAACGCACTCATAACTGCAGTAAAACCATGTGTGACAAGGATGCCTTATTTCTAAATCTTCCAGAGCTACATGGTTTTGAGTCTCATGGTGAATCATGGTGCAATAGCATTTGCTCTACTTGCACAACATTTTCATCAGGACAAGGTGAAATATGTGTAGGTCCTAAGCTACTTCAATTATACATGCAGCAATGTGGTAACTGCTGAAATGTGTCGTAATCTTACTAAGATTAAGTAAGTCCATAGTACTAAGTCTAGACTGCTTAAGCACTTTGATACTCAGAGACAAAACCACTGCTGAATTTTCCATCTGATCATGGTATACAATAAAAACTCCAAGGTTATCAAGAAAACATTTTAGCTTAATTTTAAAGTCAGTTCTTGCAGTTCTAGGAAGAAGCTAGAGAGTAATTATATTCTTCCTGCCATCCTAGAAGGAATGCATTCAGCAGTTTGGCAAACAAACTTTAAATGTCCAATAGGCTTCTGAACACATTCTCCAAGAAGACTCAGTCTTTTCCAGCAGATCCCTAGCAGTGTGAACTGTGGCTTTTCCCTTACTAGATGTGAACTGCTCCCTCTTGCTGATGTCTGCTGCCAGGAATTATCAGTTGCTCACACCAATACCATCCGGTATGTGTTTTTTGGTGCCTAAGTAACTACAAAATTCTGGCCCTGTATGTGAATGGTTAACAGAAATAGACCATGAAGTAGAAGGTTGCTGCCTTAATTGAAGAGGTGCCATATGGCAAAAGCAGGAAAATTAATAACTTCGTCTGTGATACCAAGGATGCTAATTAAGCCCAAATATATTACATCCACACTTTGTTTCTCTTTTACTGTAAGCGCATACAAAAAAGGCAGTACCAGTGCAGAGGATTTTAAATGGAGAGTTATCCCAACTGGAAGAGTAAGAATGATATTTAACAGTTTGCACTGGCAGATCTTCTGTACTTGCATTAGAAAGCAAGTACTTCATGCTTTCTGGTTCACCTATAGCCATTTCCTGTAAGATCGGTAATTAATCTCATAGAGATTGTCTCACCACCCAAGCTGTAGAAGGTACAAGCAGGGACTGCGAGGATGAAGAACCGCCCACTGTGCTCAAAGAGCAGGTTCGGGAACATCTGAGGAACAAGTCCATGGCACCTGATGAGATCCATCTGCGGGTCCTGAGGGAACTGGCAGATGAAGTTGCCAGCCACTGGCCGTCATATTTGAGTAGTGGCGGTCTGGTGAGGTTCCTGATGACTGGAAGAGAGGGAACATAACCCCCATTTTTAAAAAGGTAAAAAAGGAAGAGCCAGGGAACTACAGGCCCGCCAGCCTCACCTCCATGCCTGGCAAGGTCATGGAGCAGATTCTCCTGGAAACCATGCTAAGGCACATGGAGAGCAAGGAGGTGGCTGGTGACAGCCAACATGGCTTCACCAAGGGCAGATCATGCCTGACCAATTTGGTGGCCTTCTATGACGGGGTGACAGCATCAGTGAACAAGGGACAAGCAACGGACATCATCTACCTGGACTTGTGCAAGGCATTTGACACTGTCCCGCACCACATCCTTCTCTCTAAACTAGAGAGGCACGGGTTTGATGGACGGACCACTTGGTGGATAAGGAGTTGGCTGGATGGCTGCACTCAGAGAGTGGTGGCCAATGGCTCAATGTCCAAGTGGAAACGGGTCACCAGTGGCGTCCCTCAGGGGTCCGTGTTGGGCCCGGCCCTGTTCAACATCTTTGTTGGCGACATGGACAGTGGGATAGAGTGCACCCTCAGCAAGTTCGCCGATGACACCAAGCTGTGTGGTGCCGTCGACACGCTGGAAGGGAGGGATGCCATCCAGAGGGACCTGGACAGGCTGGAGAGGTGGGCCTATGCCAATCTCGTGAAGTTCAACCAGGCCAAGTGCAAGGTCCTGCACCTGGGTCGTGGCAATCCCAGGCACAAATACAGGCTGGGCAGAGAATGGATTGAGAGCAGCCCTGAGGAAAAGGACTTGGGAGTGCTGGTGGATGAGAAGCTCAACATGAGTGGGCAATGTGCCCTTGCAGCCCAGAAGGCCAACCGCATCCTGGGCTGCATCAAGAGGAGTGTGGCCAGCAGGTCAAGGGAGGGATTCTCCCCCTCTACTCTGTCGTGGTGAGACCCCACCTGGAGTACTGCGTCCAGTTCTGGAGCCCCCAACGTAAGAAGGACATGGACCAGTTGGAGAAGGTCAAGAGGAGGGCCATGAAGATGATCAGAGGGCTGGAGCACCTCTCCTATGAGGACAGGCTGAGAAAGTTGGGGCTGTTCAGCCTAGAGAAGAGGAGGCTCCGGGGAGACCTGATACTGGAAGTACCTCAAGGGGGCCTACAGGAAAGATGGGGAGAGGCTGTTCAGTAGGGCCTGTTGTGATAGGACAAGGGGTAATGGTTTTAAAATAGAGGGAAGTAGATTTAGATTGGATATTAGGAAAAAAAAATTCACAATGCAAGTTGTAGAACACTGGAACAGGTTGCCCAGAGAGGTGGTAGAAGCCCCATCCTTGGAAACATTCAAGGCCAGGCTGGATGAGGCTCTGAGCAACCTGACCTAGTCGGGGATGTCCCTGCTCCTTTCAGGGGGGTTGGACTGGATGACCTTTGAAGATCCCTTCCAGCCCTAACCATTCTATGATTCTATGGTTCTATGTGTATTTTTATGTTGCATACAACATGAAAACGTGTTTCTAAATCAGATTTATGACTATGATATTTGAACTAATAATTGTTGTGGTTTAACCCCAGTCAGTAACTAAGCACCATGCAGCCACGTCATGCAGTTTTAGTAACTACACTTTGCTGCTTTTGGAATTTCCCTGGGACTAGGCACATGGCTACACTACAGTTAACATTTTTTTTTGCTTTAAATGACTTATCATAAACATTCTCGACTATAATGACATGCATCCTAGAAATTGCTTTAGCTGAATTATATTCTCTATCTAGCTTCAGCAGGCCTCTTTTGTCAAGCTGCACTATATTCTCTTTTTGTAGTACGCTATTACACTGGGTAAAATTGAGAGATAATGCAGGAGCAGAAAGCAGCATAGGGCATGAACCTGTAGATTTTATCAGATACAGAGGACTGCTGTCTGGAGACAAGCATTTTTCTGTAGAAGACACAAATTTGCATTGCAAAGTCTTGGCGGATGTAATTTTGGAAGTATTACTGAGAAAGATGTTGGGACTGACAAATAGAACCAGTGATGATCTTGAAGTTGACTTAATCATAGAAAGACTGTGACCTTTTTTCTGTCATGATGGACAGTACTTTCTTGTGAGCATATATTGGAGTTGTTATGTGTTTCATGTGAACTTAGTGGTAGCATCTGCAAATGGTTGTGCTTCTCAGAGCAGACATATAGCCATGTTTCATAAGTGACGGAGGGAGATATGTTTTCATTTGAAGGAATTTGTTGTAAATTAAGAATCTACAGAAAGTGGCTGGACTGAATGCAAGCCTAGAGAAAAAGATCTGAAAGGAGACTGAGACAATATGGAGAGGTCCTATAGCCATATACCTATTGAAAAAAAAAAAAAAAAAAAAAAAAAAAAAAAAAAAAAAAAAGCCAGTAAATACCTTCACCTTTAAATTTAATCTCAAACTAATTAGATAACTCACACTAGTCCAGAGAAATAAAAAAAGTAAGTTTTCACTTAAAAGAGAGTGTATCCTAAAATAAGAACCGAAAAAAAAAGCACATATAACCCAAAACATTGTTCAAGAATCGTTTTGCAATGGTTTTATTCTTATTTTCACTGACTTACCAGTGCATTTTCTTTTATTTCAAGATTCTTCAGTGCAACAGCTCCTAAAAGCAAAGAAGCCAACAAGGAAAACCACAATGAGCAAAGAAGTAGTGGTGCACACTAAACATTCCAAAGTCTGAGCCAGTGGTCCCTGATTTGTAGTTCTTCAACTCTTTGATGTGGAAGATATCCACAACCTACACCTCAAATACCCACGAAAGATGATTAAGAACATACTGTTCATTCATGTTGTAAAAAAAATACCCGAGATTTTCTCATGGAGCTTGTGTGTCCACAGGAAAGAATCTATGATTCCTCAAAGTAAATATGCTGGAAATTACTGTCACATTTTGTAAGGACCTATTTTGAAATCAAAAGTTTGCTTCTTTTTCCTCAACCATCTGCTTCCTATGCTTGAGGAAATCTAGCAACATTAAATTTAGAGTGAATTTTTAGCCCTCAAAAGATCTTAAATTTGCAAATTATATTTATAGGCTAAAAAAGGTTCGTAGGAAGGATTTCAGTAAATCTGATTTTTTTAAAGACAATAATAAATTTGGTACCCTATAAACATAGAAAATTTAATTGCAAGATCAGTTTTTACAACATACTTGACATTAGACACTTGCCATAACAAAGGAACTTTTGAAGGGACCAGGAAACTCATAACTTAAAGACATGTACGTAGTCTGAAACAACACCTTCTGTAGATTCTACAAGAAGGATGGAAAATCTGCAATGGTTACATTCAAATTAGTTGTATAGTGTTAACACACACACACGGAACAGACACGTGACACAGCTGAGCAGGGCATAAATGAAATGCAGGAAAACAGAAGCAGATTCTAAGCTTGGAAAAAACTTGAGATTGCAAATGTAGATTTGACTAACCCGATAACGCCTTCCTTTTGGGGATGCAAGTTAGAAATGGCCAAACATATGAGGAGACAGGAGTTCTAACTGCAATAAGTATTTTTGCAGTTGTATAGTGCTGATGGCACAAGGCTACTGTTCAAAGCACCACCAACTTTGGGAAAATGGACCCTAATCTCAAAAATGCATTCATTAGAAGGATTGGCTGAAATTGTTCAACTGCTGTGGAAGAGGTGATCAGGTAAATTAATCCATCCGTCCTGTATTACTCACAAAATACTATGAAGTTTTGAGTTACGTAATGTATTCATCACAACAGTCTATTATCACTTTCCAGTAAAATTCTATACATCTGATATGTGCCACCATCAGCCTCTCCAGAGAAATACTACATGCAGAAGGATGGTTTTTGAGAGCTGGTCGTTCCGCTTTTAAGCCTTACAGTACATACATATTGACAGGAATGTTAAAAAAGGAAAAACAAAAATCAAAGAAAGCATTCCCAGAAGTAGTAAGTAACTATTCTAGTAACAATAATTAGTCTACATAGTCTTTGTAGATAATAACAAAGTGACAAGTTTTGTGTACTATTGGGTTCAATTCTGCTCTAAACTCATTCCCTGAAAAAGCTGACCCTGGATAGACCATTTTAACAGTCATTAGAGAAAGTTTATTTATATGAGACAAAAAAAAAAAAAAAAAAAAAGAAAAAAAGAAAAAAAGCCATGCTGGTGTGCACTTCCAAACCTACAGAGTACAATTTCAGCAGACAAAAATCTTTGACACCTCTCTAATAATAGCAATGATTCTTTCCAACAAACAGGTTTAAATGATTTACAGTTTAAAAATATGTCATGAAAGACCATTAATCCATCCAAGAAGTTACCAGATAAAGGATCCATTCTTTGTTTTGAACTGTCTGGGAGATAATTTCTCCACCTTTAGTTCTTGCTCTACTAGTTTTTTAGGTCTTTGATTACTGGGGCCAATCAAAATGGTTTTTTGCCACTTTTAGGTATACAATTTCACTGAAGTGTTCTATAGAAATGCATTGTTGTTGTGGTTTAACCCCATCTGGAAACTAAGCACCACACAGTGGTTTAATAGGTACAGCAAAAGCCATGCACGCAAGCAAAGCAAAACAAGGAATTCTGATTCACTACTTCAGCAGGCAGGTGTTCAACCATCTCTGGGAAAGCAGGGCTCCATCACACATATAATGGTTACTTGGGAAGACTCTGAATGTCCCCCACTTCTTCCCCTAACTTTATATGCTGAGCATGACATCGTGTGGTCTGGAATATCCCTTTAGTCAGTTGGGGGTCAGCTGTCCCAGCTGTGTCCTCTCCCAATTTCTAGTGCACCCCCAGCCTCCTCGCTGGTGGGGTGGAGTAAGAAGCAGTAAAGGCCTTGACTCTGTGTAAGCACTGCTCAGCAGTAATGAAAACATCCCTGTGTTATTGTGCTGGGGGGTGCTATGATGGCGTGGGGGTGCTATGGTGGCAGCTTCTGTCAGAAGCTTCTGTCAGAAGCTGCTAGAAGTTTCTCCTTTGTTCAGTGGACTTGGCTGGGCCTAGGGCAGACCCACAACGGGCCAGCGCCGAGCCAATTCGTGACGGAATGTTCAGTGATAATACCTCTGTGATAATGCATTTAAGGGGAAAAATTAAAAAAAAAAAAAAGTGAAGAAGCAGAAGCACAGGCAGAGAGGGGGAGGTGTGAGCCTTGTCGGCCTTGTGGCCCTCACCCTCTGGCCTCCCACTGGGTGGCTGACTGAGCCCGACTCAGCCCGGCCTGGCTGCAAGAAGTGCAGAGGAGATGAGATGTGAATGAGATCCTGAGAGGCCTCTGCCTGCCTGTTGTGAAGAATTTCCTGTGAGAGGAACGGCTGCAGACGCCAAGGTCAGTGAAGAAGGAGGAGCAGTAACGCTGCTCCCAGCAGAGATTCCCCTGCAGCCCGTGGTGCAGCCCATGGTGAGGCCGGCTGTGCCCCTGCAGCCCATGGAGGCCCACGGAGGAGCAGAGATCCCCCTGCAGCCCGGGGAGGGCCCCACGCCGGGGCAGGTGGATGCCCAAATGAGGCTGTGGCCCGTGGAGGGCCTGCAGTGGGGGAACCTATTCCTGAGGGACGACACTCTGTATAAAAATGACCCGCACCAGAGCATTTCACAAAGGACTGTTGCCCATGGGAGGGACCCCACACTGGAGCAGGGAAGGAGTGTGAGGAGTTCTTCCCCCGAGGAGGAAGAAGCAGCTGAAAGCAACATGTTATGAACTGACTGTAACTCCTATTCCCTGTGCCACTTGTGGGGGGAAGGAGGTAGAGATAATTGAAATGAAGTTTAACCCAGGAAGAGGGAGGAGTGGGGGGGAAGTTTTTTTGATCTCTTTCTCATTATCCTGCTTCGGTTTTATTAATAATAATAAGTAAATAGTTTTCCCTAATTTGGGTCTGTTTTGCCCGTAATGGTAACTTCGATGATCTCTCCCTGTCCTTATCTCGGACCTTGAGCCTTTTTGCTATGTTATTTCTTCCCCCATTCCCTTGGACGGTGGGGGGAGTGAGTGAGAGACTGCATAGCTTGGTCCTAGGCGGGGCTGAACTACGATGGTTATCAACACTGGTTTTGGCGCAAATCTAAAACATAGCCCCATACTAGGTACTATGAAGAAAATTAACTCTATTCCAGCCAAAACCAGCACAGTAGTTAATGGTAAGCTTTATCTGATAAAGTATTAACAGATAAACAAACTTTTCAGTTGACAGAGGAAGGAGAAAGAGTCAGTGGACTACTCAACTTGAATACACATAGTATGACAATTGCTCCACTATTAAAGCACTTGAGACCTTTCCCCTTTGAGCTGTTAGACCCCTTTCAAACCTACTTTTGCTGTATTTCTACTATGACTCATAGGATTTTGGTGCTGTATCCTGACCCTTATTCTTCCAGTGTAGGTAAGTATGGGAAAAGGACTACTCTAAAGAGTTCTAATTGAAAAAAGAAACATGGGAAAAAGAGGAACTGTAGCAACTCACCTAAAAGAGGCACTTCCTGGACATCCTGAGTTGGGTTCCCAAACAGCCAAGTTTTGCAGTAGCATTTGTTGTTGGAAGAGCAGCATTATTGTCATTGCAAGTGCTCCTCCTATCAGCAAAGTAAACAGAAGTGTTATCACTGGTTCCAGTAGAAATGGCATCAGGGCCCCAGTAGGGCAATTCTGAATGCTGGAAATACAATTAACCTCTATTTGACATGACAAATTTACAGAAGAGAAACCGATATTAATAAAATCAGTCATAGGATAAAGATGCTATTGACAGAACTGCTCAGGGTACACTACCTGCTATTTTGTATAACCCAGACCTCTTTTTGACACAAGTAGTAGCTAGATGTAACTTCCTTAATTTTAAGAAATCACTTCATGGAACTCATAGGCCATCCTCTACTTTTCCTTTACTCCTAGCCTCTGCAGGTGAAGCACAGCTCTGTTTGTTCAGCCGCAGTGTACTTTCCTACTGTGCTGCAGAGACATATATTTGCAGTATGCTGCCTATCCCACACAACGTGTGGCACTTTTCTTCTATTTGTATGTGCTATGTAATTGTCAAACCTATTATTTGTGTTTTAATTAAATACTAAGCACTAGTCTTCAATGAAGCTTGCACTTCCTGTACTGCATTCACACTTTGTTGTGCTACTGAACCTCAGTCAGATCATGTAGTTGTGCTGCTGCAGCTGTACTGCTGCAGTGCTGAAGGTTACTAGTAGTAGTGGTAGTCAAATGGTAGTTTGTGTGCTAGATTTAAGCTTTAAGACTGTTTAATCTGCTAATGTCCTCAAGATTTTGGGGTTTTTTTGTGTGTAGGAAAAAGTAGGAAGGGAGATGAGAGAAAATAAGTGTGGTGTCAGATCTGAAGGTCAATCTGTGGCTAAATATCTTTTCGTGCTTCAGTTGGCCAAACCAGAAATATGACTCCTTCTCATGAAGTCTGCATTGCTGAGACTGTTTTGCAGTATCTGTATTTTTAAAATTCTCCTGTGACATGGGTCAGCTAGTAGGAATGTATTAAAACAACAGCAAAAAAAAGACCTTAAAAGGCTATGTATGGAAAAAAAAAAAAAAGAGAGAGTGCAAAGATCAAATGCTAGTGGGTAGCCTTAAGTATAATGAAACCTCTGGATTCTGAACTTGGCACTTGGTGTTTTTCATCAGAAGACTGCAGGAATCAGAGTGAATGTGCAAAGTAGCTGGTAATGTTGGGGACACCTAAATTCGGAGGGCCATCTCTGGCGGAGGCATTGCCATCTAGTGGATTATACCTGAAGTTCTCAGCATAGAATTTGATTTATGAGCTCAGGTGTTTTCTGGTAGTTGATATTCAACAAATAATTACAATTAACATGAATAAATTTAAGTTATTTTATGTCTCTTTTAAAACTGAGTGCACAGGGCAAACGTCAGTTCTCACAGTACAAAGATAGTTGAATTTCAGGTGGACCTGGCCTTTGGAAAGCACCCTTGGCAGCACAGCAGTAATCTGGTGGAAAGTGGATGAGTTCTTTGCGGAAGTAGGTAGAGCAAAACTATGTGGTCTTCCCATATTGTTAATAACCTTAGGTACTGTAGGTAAAAGGCCGAGAAGCGAAGATAGAGCTTGTTGCCAAAGACATTCTTGCAGGTTTTGTTTCTGTCCACAGGGTAAGGAAGCCAAAGTAAATGATAAAAATACTTTATAGAAGTCCTAGAGATTAATACCACATTTGTGTACCCTTTTAAAAAGCCATTTATATTGTAGTCTATGGAGTATGTAGTCCTGGTAAAAAACTGCCTTGAAGGACCCGTGGACTGTAGACTGAATTTGGATGTGGACTTGTGACTACCCCTGCTGCAGTGGAGGTTGACTTGCCCATCTCTGCACAGTCCAGAGGGACTGGAGCCATCTTTGCTACGTCTCACCTCCTGGTCTTTCTATGCTGTTGCTCGCTCTGCAGTTGTAAACGAAAATACTTGGGCTCTATGGCTGAAATGGCAAATTTAAATCCCATAGTTCTCCTGTGTCCTGTTTTTGGCTAGCATGGAGCTAATTTTAATTTCAGTAGCTGCTATGTTTTGTATTTAGTATGGGATTTGATATGTGAAGAACGTTGGTAGTAAACAGATGTTATTAGTTATTGCTAAAGAGACCAAGGAATTTTTCCAGCTTCCCAGGTTTTGCTAACGTGCGGGTGCAGGAAGCTGGGAAGGGTATAGCCAGTACAGCTGACCCAAACTGGCCAAAAGGAGTATTCCATGCCATAGACATCATGCTTAGTATGTAAACAGGGGTTGACTAGAATTCTGACCAGCAATTTCTGCACTTATTTTAACTTGTCCTGAATTGGGCTTAGTTATCTACAGAACCCCAACCCAAGTAATTTTTTCAGTGAGGAAAAAAATGCATGTTGTGAGAATTAGAATTCAAATAATTGTCATCTGCTTCTGAAATTGTCTCTCTTCTTGGTTTTACTTCCTGGGCAATCCCCTGTAGTTGGAAGAATAAAAAGTGCCTAAAGTTTAGCTTGTTGTAGGTACGTGAAGTTGCTCAACTTGACTTTCTAAGTTTTAATCTATGTGCCTTGGTGCCTGTTGAAATCCTCCTTCTCAAGATATGGCCAAAAGCTGCCCATACATTATTTGGAGAAGCATAGCAATAAGGAAGGGATGCTTCGGAATTGAACTGAAGTACTAGGGCATTTAGTGCACAGTGGGGAGTTACTGTTTAAGTAGGTTGGCCAAAGGCAGGCAGCTTGCTCTAGGTAGCAGGCTGCGTCCCATGTTTCAGAGCTTTCCCAGTGAAATGCACCTACACCACTTCTACTTTAGGGAGTTTCTTGCCTCAGGGCAGGGAAATCATAGAGTTTTGAAGGCTTAGGCAACTGGCTAACAGTAATTCTGTGAATTTCACTGGCATTTAGTACATTTATGCACCTGTAGAGGGGGTTAGTCAACAGTCTCTGAGCACCAAGCTAAATGATTTTGTGAAAGTGACTTTTTCAAACTGAGCAGGGCAGGTCAGAAGTGATCACCATGTTAAAGAAAATGGTATGTTCATAAACTGTGGTATGGTATCATGCATGTGTTTTGGATTACCAAAGCATTAGCTTGGTCATATGTCCAGGCTAATTAATCTCTTTTCCTAGAAATGAAGGTCTTAATACAAACTTAGCTTTTTTTTTGGAGCTAGCTTGCAGGCCCTTATGCCATTGTCTTGTAATCACATGTGTTTTGGTGTTTTGAGCCTCAGAATTTAGGGCTTTGTCTCCCATTTCATACCTCTGCTGAATTTTTGTTTATTTGTGCCTTGAAAGTTGCTTTAGAATTCTCCTGGTTTCCCCTCCCACTTCACCTACTGCATTGAGATTGACTTTTAGTGTCCAAAAGCATAATGTCCTCCCAGTGACAAATGGGCTTTACCCCAAAAGCTATTTTAATTTTCTAATTTGTTTTTTTGTTTGCTGTATTTTTTATACAAATGTAGAATTTCTATACAGCATAAATAAACAGCATATAATGTTTCAGTAACAATATACATGTATAGCAAATAGAACATTGTATAGTAAAACATAATGTCTAGCACTGTTAACTTACCAGTAATAAAAATATCTTAAGTGTAAAGCATAATTGCATTATTAATATTTTGCCCTAATTCCTTCATTTATGTTGTCAAAACTTAAGACTTCATGTATGCTTTTGGTAGATTTGCGTCTGTGAGATATGAACATTGCTATGAAGTTGGATAGCAGATTTTTTAAAGTGTGGTATTTCATTTTGTGTCTGTCCCAAAGGAGGATTTTGGTTTGAAGAGAAGTCTTTTTAAAATACATTTGTGGATTTTTGTAAAACCAGAAGATGGCAGCAAGTGTTGACTAGGATTTTGTAGTACTAAACCACTTCACACCTTCAGAGCAAATCAATATCCTTTGTAATGCAAGCCTTTGCTTTGAATGTGATGTGTAACAGAAAAGAGCTGATTTGCATTTGCATCAGTACCATTATTCTTGCACAGGGAAGTAAGAGAGCTAATCCATTTCAAACAGATTTACCCATTTGAAAATACTAATGCAGTGAAGAGCTGTCAGTGTACATATGCCAAACAAATAATGCAATGATCTGTCTAATACATTCCTTTATATTACAAACCCACGTGCATAATGATGTTTTTTTTCTCTGTAGTTCTATCTCTGAAGTTTTCTGCAGCACGTGTTTGGAAGATAGACAATAATTCCGAATAGGCGTATCAACCATTGAAAGCGTTAATGGGGACAGAAGATACACTGTATGTTGATTCCAGGGTAGTTCAGAATGAGGGTAGTGCTTCCGTGGAGGTTAGTGGGAACACATAAAACTGAGGTCTAATTCTCCTCAGTGTACTAGCCTGTTTCTAGTTCCGCTGAGTAGATGGGAGCCCAGACTGGGACTTGAGCAATGAACCAGCAAGTAGAGGTGCAGCAGGTTGAACGCTTGGTTTCTAGATTTTAATTTGGGTATTGTATATAATGTCAAGTTGTGGAAAGGTGGTAGTAAATGAAGACAATATTCTCTGCACATTTTTATTGAAATAGCACATTTGCCCACAGCAACTGGTTGGAATAATTTAAAATCCTTTCTGGAAATTGCATACTGGGCCACACACTAGAGCTAGCTTTGAGTAGATCTTCCTGAAGTTAAAGAGAGAATAAGTGCTCCCTGCTTACTATAAATTACAGTGGATCAGAGGGGAACTGGGAGAAATATAATGAACCTCACACATCATTAAATAATATTTTTGTGATATCAGAATCTTGCAAAGAATTCGAATTTAAAGAATTGTAGTGTAGTTATTTTGATATAAGGTTTAAGTATCATCAGAAGTGACCTGGAAGCCACTCATGGTTTTAAAAGCCTTCTGCATATTTTGCTTCATCTGGGGCCTTTATAAGCATGAAGAATCTTGATTTATTTAGCTTCTCCTCAAATAAACCATCCCGTAATTTTAATTATCCTCATTGTCTTGATTTTGGTTTTCCAGTTTATCTATTCAAGATGCAGGTGAGTTGTGGGTTTTATATAGTGGTGTATTGGTTTTTATTCAGTGACATAATTATGTTATCTAGTATTTTTTCATATTAAATCATAATTTGACTTACTTATCTGTAGCTGCTGATAATCCAACAGTCATACAGTGAGGGAAGGAAATGAAAAAAAAATACAATAGTTGAACTGATAACAATATTTCTTTTGTTTTGCAACAGCACGTTCAGGAATCTACTTCACTACATTCTAAATAGAACAACTGTGAAGCTTTTTTTTTTTTCCTCTATCCAACCGGGAAAAGTAGTGAAAAAAAAATGGATAAAACTTGTGAAATCAAAGGTAAAGTAAGTGGCTGTAATAAATTTACAGCAGTCAAAGGAAAAAAGACCAGATTTGTTGGATTGTTTTGTTTAAGAAAGATTCTGTGTTGCACTGGTCAGGGGAATGTTGGTAAGAATATTGTTCAGGGATCTGAATGCCATCGAGCTAGAAAAAGAACAGAACATGAAATTAGTGCTTTGAAAAGTGCAAATGTCCAACTGTCTTAAATGGAAGTATCACTCGTCAATACTATAAGATGGAAGAGCGAAGAAAATGAATTGTTATACCTATGTTTCTACTGGTCATTCAATGCTCCTGAAAACTGGATATGATTTATTTCCAACATTAAATTTAATTCAGGAAGTCCTACAGACATTTTAATCAATCTTGCAATATTCTAATCACCTTTCAGGTTTAGAGAGAAAGTTAGATAGAAATCAGAATTTAGACAAGAAGTAATCACATAATTTTTTTCTGCTAGATCAGTTGATTGGTTTAAATCAGCTGATTCTCTGGTTCATCAAGTGATGGGTGAATTGTATGAGAAAGTTCACTAGTTTCTTAATATAAATAGGATTTAACAATTATTCTAAATAAACCCATTACCTCAAACAAATATGCAGGTCTAAGAACCTATTGTTTTTCCACAACATTTTGTACACGGTGTAACTTACCATCCAAACAAGTCTACACGGAGTCACGACTGGAAGAAATGTGAAAGAGGGCAATTAACACTTCTAGTCCTCAGCTACTGCAGATAGCCGTGAGTTAAATGTCCTTTTTTTCAAAATTAACTACAAAATTCTCATTATCGTAGCAGAACAGGGAGTGCTCTGAAAAGGTGAAAAGGTGCAGTTTGAAAAGTCTGTGGCTACTGTCAAATGTAAATTAACATTTAGGGCCTTGTTGACTAACTCAACTTCTTTGAAGAGTAAAGCATGCTACTCTCGCCATCATGGGTTCACGAAATCCACTCATTTACTTGAGATACGTTGTGAGAAACCAGAGATTGGTAATTGAGGATGAATGTCAAGTACTGTCAAGACTCCCCAGTTTGTAAAGCTGGTAACTCTTTGTGTGATTGCATTTATCTATTTACACCTGGTATGGTCTCCCTCTTTACCAGCCTTTGACAGAAGAGCATGTATTATTCAACTGCTGGCACAGCTACGCTGGAACTGTGCTGTTTATTTCTGAGGATGAGCAACTCTGCAAAATTATATAAATGAAACAAATAAAGATTAGTCCTTGATTTTGAAGGCATATTGCCTCAGAAAAAAAAAAAACAAACATAATAAATGCACATCAGTGAAGCATGAGAACGTCTAGATTGATTTCTGGACAGTATGAGTGATGAATTCTCATGTGGAGTTTTTGTCTCTTACTTCTATTTTTTGTTTACCTTATCTATCATTACCATTGTTACTCTTTTACATAGTCTTTCCTAATCCCATTCAAATTAATTTCTTAATACACGGGGGAATGTAAAGCCTCTTGAGAGTGATTCACTGTTGTAATATCACAATCTCTTGCTAGATTGTTTAATCAACAGGGGGATAATGAGATAAACCAATGCACCACAGCTCTGAATTGTACTGTTATTCAAAGACATCTACACAGCAAACTGGTTTTACCACAGCCTGAGAAAACTACATTTTTCAAAATATTTTTTGAAAATGTTTTAAGATGTTCATGTTCCATTCAATGTATGTCAGTCACATTGAAATAAATTGATTGTCTCTAGTGTCACTATTAGAAAAGGCTATAAAAGATCTATGTCTTCACATACCCTAAAGAAGTGCCAAAAACTTAAAATCCCTTTGGCCAATGTTAAAACTCTTCTGTATTTTCTCAATACCAAATTTATCTCATCAAGGAGGCAAACACTAAGAAACAGTACTGTCACATACACACATTTTTAAGTTTCTACTTTATTCCCAGCATGCTAAGTGCAAGAGGAAATTTCAGGTTTGCAGGCCAAATGCATTCTAAAGTCTGGCCTTATTTTTGTCAAAGCTTTAATAACATACATTTTTCATTTTAAATACATTTCCATTACTCACATCTCAACAAAGCTCTGTTGTAAGCCAACAGACAATTACACTTACTGTGACAAAATTCATGTTCTCACATAGGGACTTCCTTCCTCAGCTACAGGCTGCCCAAAATCTGCAGTATATCTGCTTTTTTCCTCCACTGTCTTTGTCTCTTCTTCAACTAACTTCCTTCATTTATCTTGTTGAGGCTGTTTCCTCTTGGTATGCTGTTAAATATTCAAGGATTCAAAAGCATGAGTGGAGTTCTCCTCTGTAAGTCCATTCATTTATCTGCACCTTCAGTGTGAGTGTCTTGTTCTGGGGAGGTGGATACAATACCAGTGCACAGCTTACAAGGCGCAGTAACTGATCTTCAGGTAGATGTGAGACAGAGTTAAAAACCACGTCATGATGCCTCTTGCTTTTCAAAGCAGAATTCTTTTGACTACTTTACTTTGTTCATTTACATGTATTGTTAGAAAGGAAACAGAAGTGGAAGGTTCAGCTATTAATTTCATAGGAAAATCATGGTGTGTTCAAACTACTGAATGACATCAGAAGAGAAGTTATGCTAATGGGAAATTCTTAATGAAAAAGAGTGAAGGTCTGATTCTTTGCAAACTCCCTCTATTTCACAACACTTCTATTCTTCAGATTTGTCAGTACTGTTACCCCACCTCTTGTTATTAAAAATTTAGTGGTTGTTTAACTGTAAAAAAAAATGGATAGGGTTAAATAATTGACATTTGCTAGGTCCCTAAGTAACATTTGTTATCTCTTCTCCGTAATTATTTTTTACCCCTATTCTGTGTTTGCACGCATTCCTAGCAGAATGTAAGCATTCACATTACTTACAAAAGAACTTTGTTTTGTTCTACATTCAGTTACAAGCTCTAGTTAACCAACTTTGCATCAATTGGTGCTGAAATACATTCACTGACATGGCCTTTGAACCACAGAATGTATTCTTCACCAGCGGTGAAACCTTGCAAATTAGTATATAATGATAAGCATGTAATAAATTTAACATGGATATATAAGAAGATTCATTACCCTTTCAGTTTTCCAAATTTTCAGCTTTTGTGTTACCATATGATCTAATCTGAGAGAGGCAAAAAAGAATATTTTACGTCGGTATATAGTCTTCAATGTGACATACATTTAAATATGGCTGTTTGGCTTATAGACTTTATGTAGTCTCTATTGTTTTTATGTACCTATCAAATCATATCACCAAGAGTCAAATTACAGCTTGGTCTGGCAGTAGATAGAACAGCCAGGCATGCCACTGCGGAGAGACATGCTTCTTGTTTGACACAAGTCTTGATTATCTTAAGATCTGTGACAAATATGCAGCTTTAAAAAAACCTTGAATTTGTGATTTTTTTTTTTCGCCCACGACATAACTTTATACTGCTAAATGCAGGGAACTTTGTGTATTTACTTTGGAAGTGTTGAAGTATGAGTTTCCTTGGTTTGGATTCTAGCTGTTTTAAATGCAAGAATGTGTTTTGTTGCATCTCTGGTAAAAAATCTCTGGAAATTCTGAAATGTCATGTTGAGAAATGCTTTCCAAATTAATTTATTTGGAATTCAGATTTACTTAAATCCTTTTTCCTAGGACAAAAAAAAAAAAAAAAAGATTTTTTTTTCATAAATTCAAAACATATCTGTATCTTCTAGCTTGAAAATCATGATCATCCCTACCTTCCTTCCCATGGCAAGAGTTCGTTTAGCATAACTGTTACAGGAATTAATGCTGAAATTGACAATATGAAGCCATGAATGTCCAGAAGCTTTTTAGGAACTGCAGGAATGAGAAAATTTAGTATGTGGTGGCTTGACCTTGGCTGGATACCAGGTGTCCACCAAGCCGCTTTATCGCTCCCCTCCTCAGCAGGACAGGAGCAGTGAAAATAAAATGGGAAAAAACTCATGGGTCAAGATAAGGGCAATTTAATAAAACAAAAGCAAAGGCTGCTTGTGGAAGCAAAGGGAAACAAATGAAGTATTCTCTTCTTCCCATCAACAGGTGATGTCCAACCACTTCCCAAGAAGGAGGGCGTCAGTGCACATGGCGGTGGCTCCAGAAGACAGATGTTATAACAAATGCTCTCCCTCCTTTCTCTTAGCTTGTATTGCTGAGCAGACATCATATAGTATGGAATATCCCTTCGGTCAGTTTAGGTCAGCTGTCCCTGCTCTGTCCCCTCCCAAGATCTTGCCCACACCCAGCCTTCTGGGTGAGGGGGGAGTGTTGGAGAGAAAGCCTTCATGCTGCACGAGCACTGCTCAGCAGAAGCCAAAACACCGGTGTGTTATCAACACTTTTCTCACTACCATTACACAGCACAGCACTGTGAGGGCTGCTATGGGGAAAATTAACTCCACCTCAGCCACACCCAGTGCAGTGGGTCCTTCCCATGGGCTGCAGTTCTTCACAAACTGCTCCCATGTTGGTCCCTTGCGTGGGGTGCAGTCCTTCAGGAACAGGCTGCTCCAGCGTGGGTCCCTCACGAGGTGACAACCCTGCCAGCCAGCTCCAGCGCTGGCTTCTCTCTTCATGGGGTCCCAGGTCCTGTCAGGAGCCTGCTCCAGCACGGGCCCTCCACGGGCCACAGCCTCCTTCAGGCATCCGCCTGCCCCGACATGGGGCCCTCCCCGGGCTGCAGGGGGATCTCTGCTCCTCCGTGGGCCTCCATGGGCTGCAGGGGCACAGCCGGCCTCACCATGGGCTGCACCACGGGCTGCAGGGGAATCTCTGCTCCGGCATCTGGAGCACCTTCTCCCCTCCTTCTTCACTGACCCTGGTGTCAGCAGGGCTGCTTCTCTCACATATTCTCATTCCTCTCCGGCTGCTGGTGCGCAGAGTTTTTATTTCGCCACTTTGTAAACCCATTATCCCAGAGGTGCTACCACCACTGCTGATGGGCTCAGCCTTCACCAGCGGCGGATCTGTCTTGGAGCCGGCTGGCACTGGCTCTGTTGGACATGGGGGAAGTTTCTGGCAGCTTCTCACAGAAGCCACCTTGCAGCCCCCCTTCTACCAAAACCTTGCCACACAAACCCAATACACAATATTAGAAATACATTTGATACCCTTAGATTGAAATGTGCCTGGTCATCTTTCAGGAATACGTGATCTGATACATAATTCTGAGGTTTTTAAAGTACTCTTACATATCAATAAATTATAAATACATGCAAATAAACTCTACTGGTTCAGAGTTTTACTTCAACATGTTGATATTTTGTTCATCTTTGTACATAAAATAAGCCTTTATAAAATAAAATATTATCTATTTTATAATTTTAAGACAATAATAATAATTTCACCAAGTGTGTATATAGATACACTTCAGGGGTGTATCACATGCCCTTTGAATTAACAACTGTTATTCATACATTAAATGAATGTAACGATGCTTAAATGGAATCTTACTATGTATATTAGCTTATTCCAACTTGAACATTCACAGTACCGTATAAATAAGGAACACTGAACTATGGCATTAATGGCACCATTTAACCGTATCAATTTTAGCAACTTTCAACTTTTTGTTACAGAGAGAGTTAAGTCAAAACTGAAGAAGTCTTCGACTGTTAAAAGTTGTTGGGAGCCCATTGAGCATGAACTAGGCTGCTGAATAATGCAGACAAGATAATGAACTGGAGATAAATGATCCCAAGCGGGCCCCTGCTGAGTGCCAGGAGAATATGTGTGTATGGTAGATTTATTGTCTTAACATCTTTTTGCAGTGACCTCCAATTTAGAGAAAATACCTGAAACATTTATAATCTATGTGTTTTTATTTGTAACTCCGGGACAATGTTCTTATTATTTATCTACTGCAGGTGTGAATAGTTGTCTGTTCAAGATGTGGAAATCAATGTGGGAATCAGTTTGCTAAATTCTTCTTTCAGGTATGTAAAAGTAATTAAAACAGATTTTGAGTAGGAATCTCAGTCAAATCTGTTCTTGTGCAAGCAGTTAAGACTGGCTGTTTATCTTCAGGGCAACAAACCAAATAACTTCTGCAAAGGTTTTTTTTTAAGCCTTACTCCCCTTTTTCATAGAAAAACCTTACTTAATATACATTGTTACTGTTAATTGTTTCATGTCTACACCTACTATTCTGAAAAAGAAATACAAGAAGTTGTATAGAGTTGCTTAATACAGATCATAAGGACTTTCATGCAGAATTAACACATGTTGCTATGCTTGTGTCCTGGTTTTGGCAGTGATGGAGTTAATTTTCCTCTCAGAATCTGACATGTTTTGGATTTCAGATATAAAGGATGTTGATAAACACACTGATGTTATGAGTCCTTGCTAATGAGACCAATGACACTGTCCAGCTTTCCAGGCTTTGCTAATTTGCAGGTGCAGGAAGCTGGGAGAAAGACAGACAGAATAATTGACCCAAACTGGCCAAAGACAGTATTCCATGCCATAAACGTCATGCTCAGTATATAAGTGGGGGCTGGCCAGGGCGAGTGTCTGCCTTCCTGGCATCCATCTTTCTCCCTCATTTGCTGGCATCGTTCCCTCTACCTTGCTGGCTCCGTTTTGTTCCTTTGCTTGTCGCTCGGTTTTATTTCCATGATCGCTGCTCGGGACGGGCTGTATTGGTCATTGGGACATTGGGTGGTGAGAAATAGTGCGTTGTTCATTTTGTATATTTTAGTATCCTTATATTTTGTAATTATTGTCATTTTCCTTTGCTATTTTAGTAAACTGTCTTCATCTCAACCCACCAGTTTTCCTTTCCTCCCAATTTCTCTCCCCCATCCCTCTGGGGAGGTGATCACCTGGGAGGGTGAGCAAGAAACTGTGTGGTGACTGGGGCTAAACCACCACAGCTTGAACGCTGTAAAGTGTAAATGTCACTGGCTGCATTGAGGTTCATTCATCAGAGGCTGTGCTGGGGCAGAGGTTTATTTACTTCACTCTTCACAGTACAGTGTAAGTAATATTCAGAAAGTCTTTTCAGATTAGATTAGATTAGATGTCAATTCCCTGTATTTTTCTTTTAGCTCTATAAACTAAATGTTCACTGCTTTATAGCATTTTCCACTCTTAGACAACTCCTAGGTGTATGCCGCATTCCTTACCAAGGAACTCCTCTTCTGTTCCTAGAAAAGCTTCCTTCCCAGCAGTGGGGCTCTTGGCAAAAAAACCCAACAATTGTTGCTAGGCCTTTTACTAGTTAATGGTTCATCAGCAAGGGAGCTGGTCTTCAAGATCTTGAATGGGTCCAGGAGATAAATTTTCCTCAATCACATTTCTATGAACATATGATATTAGGTTTTGGATTTTAGATTTACAGAGAAAATTTGTGGCAGGACAGTGTCTTTGTACACTATCGTTCAAATTACACACTTTTACAATTTAATCTTGGATTCTTCTTCCCTAGACTCAGACACAGGAACTGTAAACAAAGGACATATGCAAGGATCATATTACTACTGGGTTTTTTTGCTGTTGGGTATTTTTCTGTCGCTGGTGCAAAAAGCAGCGGTGGGTTACCTCGTTTCTTGGATACTCTTTCAACCTCCAATGAAACCTGAGCACCTTCTACAAAACCCAACTGGACACCATACTGGGCAACCTGCTCTAGGTGGCCCTGCTTGAGCAGAGTGTTGCATGAGATGATCTCAAGAAGTCCTTTCCTTCCCCAACGATTCTGTGACTCTGTGATTCTGAATAGTTCCTGGGAAAGGCAGGAACAATATGCTTTTTTCTTTGCTCCCATGCAGTGTGTATATGTGCTGCTATTGTTTCAGAAAACAGAAGCTTAGCTACTAACTTCTCTGGGTAGTGGTGATATAGGTATTTATATAGGTCTGGTTTGGTGGTGAGAAGGAAAGAAGTGGAGAAGAAGAAGGAAAAGGAAGATGTATTTTTAGCTCATTTTTTGTTTATCCTGCCAAGGCCATCACAGGTTTTTATCAGTATGACACATATTTCAGTAAATTAATGTATTTAACAAGTTCATATGAACCTATACATACTGAACAATTAATATGTTTTAATATTGAAATTAGAAAGTGTTATTTTATGCGGCACTTAACACATATTCATAAATAATCATGCATACAAACATATTAAGCCACTTAGAAATTTAATTAGTAATTTTCAAGTCCTGGCAATCAGCAGGATTCAATTGGAATATACTGTTTGGCCTACTTGGCCTTAATAAAACTTTCAAAGAAGGGGCAGCATGTGCTTTTTAATCTGCTTCTCAATGGCTAGTAGTAAATAAATGAACATGAGGTCAGTGGGTATGACAAATTAATATGCACACTGACAACTTATAAACATGGCATCGCTTCGGGAATTACTATATGAATATATACAAGTAATTATATGTTTTAAATGATTTATTTCATTTTCCAAATAATATACCACTGAAGTGGAAATTGATAAAAAAGAGAATACAAGTACAATATTATATCAACTTTTTACTGAACTTATTAAGTGGAGGCCCTCTTAATGAGGAAATTAATGAATGAAGCAGTTCATTATGGCTAAGCATTCTTTGTGGTCGTTAAGAATTTGTCAGCATAGACCTGTCGTAGTCAGTTTAATTATGATTAATATCTTATCTTGAATTCCATCTCCATTCATATCTGAGAAACAAATGCAAACCCTATTATATGATCAAAGTTCATAAAATAAGGTGAGTTGCTGATGACCTTATATTTTATTCATCTTCACATTCATATTTATCAGTTTTTACAAGAACTAATCTCACAATATTTGAAAAAAATTAAATACATTTATTCATGGTATGTTATACAACCTCTTGTTCTTAGAAGCAAGATCCTAAGTCCAAGATGAAATATCTCGGCAGCTTTGTTACCTTTTTTCAAATGCAGTTACCACCATTTTATAGCAATTTGAATAAGAAGAATCTTAGTCTCTAAGATTTACTATAAGACTCACTAGACTGTGTAATTTAAACTGATTTTATTTAGCCAAAGCTCTCATAAACATCAGTGCAAATTGTATTTTGGCTGTAATCAAGGTTTAGTCTAGTAGTTGTATGGGGTTTTTCCTATGCTTCTTTCTATGAATTGATGTATGTGGAGTATATTTTAATTAGTTTGGGTTTCTAAGGGCCTGTTAGTCACCAATGGCCCATAATTCCCAATATCTGACCCTAGGCTGAATCAGTCTTGTCCACACTAATAGTTCAGTCTGAAATAGTTCACACACTGTCTTTGGCTGTGTTGCACTGATTACATTAATACTGTTTTGTTTATTAGCTTTTCAATATATTATTCTCTTATTTTCTTAACAAAATAACAACAAAAAAAAAATGTGGTCAGACTCTTCATCTGTAATTCCTCTTTCCATTTGTGAGTACCTTAGCTAATTCAGCCAAACCTCCACCTTCCCAGAGAATTAGAGGTCTCAAAAGTATGAAGTTTCTTCAACATTCATGGAGACTAGTGGCTGAATTAAAAACTGAGTGAAGACATGGTCTTTAGGGAATATAGGATACAAATCTGTAGTGCCCCAGCTGTAGCATTTCCAGTGCTCACATAAAACTTTTTTTTTTATCTTACAAAGTTTCAAAACAAATTATTTTACCATTTCTAAGAAAGAGACCAGGGCAAACTATGATAGTTTACCTCTGTTAAGGAATTCAATCTAATGTTTGTTGGAGCTGAGGTGATTCTTGATTAAAGTTTCTGAAAATGCCAATGTTATCACATGGTAGTATACTTTCTAAAATTTATTTATTTTCATCCATTGCACTAGTAGTATGTCCCATAAATGAATCAGATATATGTGGTGACAACATGAGTTTGTTAAACCTCATCTTCATTACCTGCAGAAGTTAGGCAGATCTTCAGGAGGAGAAGTGGTTGCTAAATGAGGAAAGGAGATTTCCAGGCCAGGGGACTAAATTCCATCCTGTTCTCTTTTCTGGAGCCTCTAAGATGACAGTGGACAAGACCACTAAGGCAGCATCTTCACTGATGCCCATGCACTAAGGGTTCCTCACATTTGAGCTACTTAGAGGAAAGTTTGTTGAAAATTAAGTCAGCTAAGAACATATAAGATGATTTGGAAACACTAAAATTAAAAAAAATATCTAATTCTCGTACATATTGACATAAGTCAACAGTAATATGAATGTAAAATACAGTCTTCTAGACCCCTTGAAAGAGCCAGACTCTAACTGTAAGGGGAAGTGGGATCTGCAACTTAATTTTCCAGTTATTTCTAATTACTCTTAAATTGTTACTAAAATGCAAATAATAAATGGATACCATCTCATCATTCTCTTTAACCAGAATGACATTTTGATGTTGGTATTTGAGAAAAGGTACTTAAGTTCTCTAACTAAAAACTACTTTACTTAAATTTACCTGCATCAAAAGAATCTTATTCAATCACAAGCATTTACACTGTTCTTCATGGGTTTTATGATCTGTTCTTTTACAACAAAATACTGTGAGTTCAGTTCAACTTGCACCAACTGTGGGTGAATCGGGGGAGGGGGAGGGAGAGGAGGATCCAGACTCTTCTGAAATCCAGCAAATCATTCTTTCTTGTGCATTTTTTTTCCCATAAAAGTGAAGAATTTTAATTTTCCTGACCATTTGAAGGCCATCTCATTTCACTTCAGCTCCCTGGTATAACCAGAGACAAGTGTACCTCATCAGTGTGCAAGTCTGTGAAATAATAATCTGTGTGAGTGAAAGATTTGGAAGACCGCCTTTTAATTATGATTTCCCATAGGTATTTGGGGCCATAGGTTTAAGAGCGTGTGATGTACTTAAAAGTTATGTCTTCCAGTTGTCTCCACTACTGACTTCATGAGTCTGCCCTTTTGAAAAGCACCCTCCATCATATTTATGGTATTGTCTTACTTAAAGTAGGTACTAATCTAAGTCCACTGAAGGCTTGATTGTACTCTGGTGACTGTCACAGCAGTGAATCCCGTGGGGACACCATGGGTTTGAGCAAGGATTTCTGTGCTGTACTGGTGACTTTGTAACTCACCTCCAGACCATGTCACTCTCTCTCCCTCAGTATTTCCAAGGTACTCTCTACAGCTGTCTCTCTTTCTTTCTTCTCATACATATTGATTATCACAAGATCATCTTCCTACTTTATCTTTCTTTAGTTTTCACACAATATTGTTGCTAACCTCTGCTTGTAGAGGAGGTTTAAAATCTCGTCTTAAATCCTCTAAGCTTGCTTTCCACTCAGTATATAAAATCTCAAACCTCTCTTTGCTTACTTTTTTCCGGTGGAGGCACTGGCAGTTGCCAGGTACGCTGCTCTGCTCAGAAAGGAAATCAGCAACTAGGCAGCTTTCTGCCATCCCCTCTCCCATGCCCTGGGCTGCCACCCCATGTGTGAGAGAAACCGACCTCTGGTCACTGTTGAGTGGTCCTTTGCCACTAGCAGTACAGGTATTATAGTGGCAGTACCTGCAGAATTTTTGGGGTTGCTGTTTGATCAAATTTTCTAGGCAAATGTGACTATCTGTCAGAAATACAGAACATATCAGCAATTCTGCATGTAGAACTGGCAGATCTGCAATTTTTCACCAAATGGGAGACTGATCCGACTCTGGTGAAGGTATGCCGGGAAGAAGTTAGGAAGGCAAAAGCTCAGCATGAACTCAGCCTGGCCACTGCAGTAAAAGAGAACAAGAAATCCTTTTACAAATATATCAGTGGTAAGAGAAGAAACCAGGAGAATTTACATCCTTTACTTGATGCAGTGGGGAATGTAACCACTGAGGATAAGGAGAAGGCTGAGGTCCTCAATGCTTTCTTTACTTCTGCCTTTAATAGGCAGAACAGTTATCCTCAGGACACTTTATGCACTGATCTGGAAGTCTGGGATGCCAGGCCGAATACACCCCCTGTGGTATAGGTGGAGACAGTTAGAGAGCTCCTCCTCCATCTGGACTGCCACAAGTCCATGGGACCGGACGGGCTCCATCCTAGGGTGCTAAGGGAGTTGGCGGAGGTGATTGCCAAGCCGCTCTCGGCCATCTACCAGCTCTCCTGGTTATCTGGGGAGGTCCTGGAGGACTGGAGGCTTGCCGATGTGACTCCCATCTACAAGAAGGGCCGCAAGGAGGATCCGGGGAACTACAGGCCTGTCAGCCTGACCTCAGTACCCGGGAAAGTTATGGAGCAAATCATCTTGGGTGAGATCACTCGGCATATGCGTGGCATCCAGGGGATCAGGCCCAGCCAGCACGGGTTCACGAAAGGCAGGTCGTGCTTGACCAACCTCATTTCCTTTTATGATTGGGTGACCAGACTGGTGGATGAGGGAAAGGCTGTTGATGTGGTCTACCTGGACTTTAGCAAAGCCTTTGACACGGTCTCTCACAGTATTCTCCTAGGGAAACTGGCTGCCCATGGACTGGGTAGGTATACCCTTCTTTGGATAAAGAACTGGCTAGGGAGCCGT
>WHYT01014077.1:62942-75994 GCA_009806455.1 Tetrax tetrax
CATTGCACTCTATAGCTTCCTGAAGGCAGGTTGTGATGAGCAGGGGTTTGGCCTCTTCTCCCAGGCAACAAGCAGGACCCGAGGTAATGGCCACAAGTTGTACCAGAGGAGGTTTAGGTTGGACGTGAGGAAAAACTTTTTCTCCCAAAGAGTGGTCAGGCACTGGAATGGCCTGCCCAGGGAGGTGGTGGAGTCGCCGTCCCTGGCAGTGTTCAGGAGACGGCTTGATGAGGAGCTACAAGATATGGTTTAGTAGCTGTGGCAGCAAAGGTAGTGGGAAGACGGTTGGACTAGATGATCTTATAGGTCCCATCTAACCATGTGATTCTATGATTCTATGATTCTAAGATAGTGGAACTTGCTTTTGATGTCAGTAGGAACAATAGCAGAGCTATGATATATCCTTGCCTAGAGCTTTATATATTCTCACTATTGGAGGGAATTTTTCTAAACTTCTGTTTCAAAGGACATGAAGTCAGTGGTATAGACTGGCATAGATGGGCCAGTGCTCCAATCCAAGCTTTTTTTTTACATCTAAAAGACACAGCAGTAAAAAGAATGCAGATAATGACACAGCACAGTATCTAGGTTGTATTGAAGCAGCCATTCCTCAATTTTAGACAGATTTTATTTTTAAACTTCCTCCATTGTTCAATATTTGTTTTATGATCATCAGGAAGGTAGTCGTGGAAGCCAGTAATGTTTCTCATGGGGATGCAGTCAGAACCATAACCCACTAATAAACATAAATTAGGGTATAATTCATGTTAACCTCACACTAGAAAGCAGAAAAAAACCCAGAGAATGTGTCTCTTGAAATAAACTTTAATAGCCATAGAAAGGACAGTAAAAAGGGAAATAATGTGTAATTGAAAGACCCTATGGATAACGTTTATTTGTGCTGGTAACATAAAACAGATGTTGAGCACTAGGGAGAAAAAAAATATGTGCAAAAATGAGATTTCATGCTTCAAACCCATTAACTGACAGTGTGGAGCCTTGGTCTGCATAATATTTAGACACATGATAAAACCAGAGTTTTGGTACTGGAATGATGAGAAGTGGTAGTAAGAGCAGGATTATAAAAATCCCAATATGGGGTACTTTTTTGAAGTCTTTTCTCTCAAGTTGATGAGATTATAAATATGATGCATATAAGATTGCATTTAAAAGGTAACAAGTTTTAGAGTTGTGGTTATAAAGAAGGACTTTGGCAATTCATGCTTTCAAAAGACAAAGAAAATGATTTGTGGGTTGTGGAGAAGGCAGAGTTCAGGAGTTTTGAATGGCTCAAGCTAGCAGTACTTTGCCTTGAACCAAGTGTATTTTGTGCACTGGTAAGGCAACAGACAAAATGGATGGTTTATTCTGCATACTGTGTTTTGATGAAAGTGGAAGAGCAAATTGCTCTGCTTTTAGTTCATGGCGATGATCACTAAGCATAAAGATCCCTGAATCGGTAAGGAATGTATTTTTTACTTTTGGGTACTCTCATTTTCTTTTAGTGAATCCATTCCGTTATGAGAACACAAAAGTCTAGTGATTCAATGGAATTTGGCACAAAATTATTACATCAGAGATTCACTAGAAAATAATGTGAATAATTTGTTTGTGAATAGTTTGGGGTTAATTGTTTTGTGAAATCCTAAATTATTGGCTTGGCAAGGTAAACTATGCAGAAATTATGTCTCAAAACCCCTCAGTGAGGTGTTTCAACAGCTTTTTTTTTCATTGCTATGTTAGAGGAAAGATAATTCATTATAGAACTGTCGCTCCACCACTTGCTTTGTGGACTTTTTCAGCAGAAGTGTTTGCACATAGGGTTAGTCCTCATTTTTATAGCTGTTTTCTTGAGGCAGTTGCAAGAGGAGGATTTTGCAAATGTTGTTTATCTTCACCCATTTAATTATCAAGACATTGTCTTCATGCTGCAAAGCCGTCTTCCATATCACCTTCTAAAGGTTTGTTATTTTAACTGCAAGGCTACAGTTCTCGCTTGAAGATAAATGCAAAATATCACATTCATGTTTGCTTTTTGTCTCATGCAGCTTACCTGATTAGTTGCTGTTAAAGTGAGTATATTACAAACACTCATCCTTCAAGGCAAGTGAAAAGGGGAGCTTGTAACTTCAGTAGTGCCACTGGGAATATATTTGACCTCGCACCTCCAATCCTGACAATGTTTAACCATATCCCACAACTAGTGAATTTCAATTATTTGTTCAGAGGAGCCATTCATAATTGCCTAGCGTAAGCCTGCCTTTAGGATGCAAAGCAGAAAACAATGAAAATGCTACACTGGCAAATTAGAACAGCAGCACTTAAATGTATAAATTAACTGGGCCTCTTTTCACAGCTTTCTCTTTCTATTCTGAGAGGCCTCAGTCTGGTGACATCAAAGACAGGATTATGTGAGAAGATAAAAACTTGATCTAATGTCCATGTTTGAAGTCATGAAAGTCCTCTTCTCTCCAAGCCAAAATAACCCTCCTTATAACACAATGAACGAGGGTCCAGGTGCAGGGGGGGAAGGTTTCGGCAAGGCACTGGGGATGTCTCAGAGAAACCAGAGCTGTACATTAAGCTATAATCTTCCCAAATGTGCTAAAAGATTGTATATAGGCTTTGGAAGCTTTGTCCTGTCAAGTAATTTGTTCAGTCTTTCTTTTAGTTGAAGAATGCTGTTATGTGTGTGACTGGATTGGCCTTTAATGAGAGTTTAACCTGTTTCACCTACTTAAGTGGAAATCCACATTATGATATATGAGGAAGAAAAAGGGAATGCTAAAACGTAACGTCATCGAAGAGTACACTGTGATCATATCTTGTTAGCTTCCATGCATTCAATTTCTGATGGATCTGATATGCTGCCTACAGATTACAAAAGTATTTAGAATGTAAGGCAAAATGATGGGCTTTTTACACTTTGAAACTTTTCCTCTCAGTGAGGGAGTCTTCTTACATTCAAATATTCTCCATGTGGTGAAATGATCTCCCTTGAGTCTCTAAAAATGGTCTGAGACCAATGCAAATTTTCACCTTGTAAAGATGTAGAGCTTCAGTGCTTCATAAAGAAGACTTTTGTTTTAATGTGAGCACCTCTAAAACACATGCCCTTAAAAATTCTTGGTCTTAAAACAATGAAACAACTATCACAGGCTTGGACCATCTCTCAACAGGCCAAAGCAGCTTAAAATGGATGTCAATTGCTGTAAGATATTAGAAACATCAAATACCAGTGAGAATGTTTGTCATTTGTGCAATCGATCATCCTGCTATATGGTCCTCTCTTTGCCCTGCATTTTTAGACTATGACACATTCACTAACAGAAGAGATATAGAGATAGCAGTCTTTCAGGTCGTAAGTATGTACAATCAGATGCAGGAACTCGTGTGAAAAAATAGGGTATCAATGTATCATATGTCTGATATTCCCCACAGCCTCAATTCCAGTATTGGACAATTCATAGTAATTTTATCATATTTGATTTGACTCCAGTGGTGGGAGAAGATTCTTCAGTGATATATTTACAATGACTTTAAAATAATATATCTATTATAAGTATTACTACGGTTTATTTATCTTATGTACATGCTTCCAGACAAGTAGCTATATTTTTGTAGAAATATTGGAACAAATATGTTTCACTCAATTTGAATTATGATGGCAAATGGAATACTATTATTCAACAATCTGATTTTATACTGGTTTTATACGTGTGATCCATGTAGCTACATATTTTGATGGCTATAAAGTCATTTAATTTCTTGCCTTTATAGCTGGATCCGGGTACACATAATTTCTAACTGCCTATTCCCAAACTCCCTGCCTAGCTATATCTGTTACTTGCGAGGTCATTTTTCCTTTCTTCTACTGAGTTTAAATCATTAAATGCATCCCACCCTTTTCATTTGTAAAAGGCACACAACTGGATATTCTGTTGAATGGAAGGCTTTGTTAGTGCAAGATTCTTGGAAGACCCATCAGTAGCATCTCTGTTAAAGTGGTCACTGACAGAGTATTTTTGAATGTTTCTTCATGATGCAGGACACACAAATCTGTGCTCATTCTAAAGGCAGGTAGTGTATTAATCAGATTTCACCAGGATACATAAACCATTAGAATATGTGTTTTCCAGTGGTCTTACTGCTAAGACATAATAGTTATGTCAAGTCAGTCTTGCGGGTGGGTGTTTTCTTCTGGTCTAGCTTTCAGACAGCACAGTGATGATTAAGTGATTGGGTAAGTACAAATAAAAGTTTTCATTACTTGATGATGGTGGGAAGGCCCTCATAGAATATTTTCAAGATGTTAAAGAGGGAGCAACTTTAATCCTGCAAGAGGTCCTTGAGGCTTCTTTTAGCATTTGCAGCTCTGGGTGGTCCAGCTGAATCCTTTGTGGTCATTAAGGTTTCCCTAAGCAGTTTGACGACAATACAATTTGTGGAAATTCTTGGGACTAGGGCCTGCGAGAATATTTAACAAGCTCTCAGCATCCTTTACTGCTTCTATGCAACTTTCATCCCTGCATCTTCCTGTATGTTGTCTTTGCTAGCTAGAGGAGCAGGAAAGGTCTGGTAAGAAATATGATTGAGAATAAATAGAGAGTTGCACAACCAAGAAGAGCTGGGTTGTGTCCGTGCTAGAGCTGAAAGCAGTTGCCTAATTGGTTAGATGTAAAACAACAAAAAGCTGACATCCATCCATCTATCCATACTTGGGGCTGAACGCTGCCATCTGTCAGCATCAGGACCTCAAGGCACCGTGACACAGATCTTCCAGGGAGCCAAAACTCTGTGGCCCTTGGAAAAGGGATAATGCTAATTAGAAACCACGAGCTCAATGGGATGGGGAAACCTGATTAGCTAGCTTAGCTCAGTTAGAAAATGAAAATATTTGGCTCAGATAAGGCTCAAAGGAAACAGGAAATTTGTCTGAATTCAGTCTGTCTCTGAGGCAGTGCTGGGATCCAAAGCCTATTTTCATGAGAATACAAGTGGATTTTACTGCTTTCTTCCAAATAAGACAGGTACCAGCAACTACTCCAGAGTTTTATGGATGCAATGTTTTATTTTGTAAGACTTCAGATATTTTCATCTATGCATTTCTGGGAACTGAATTAATAGGGAACTGCCAAAATGAAAGACTCTTCCCATGAAAAGGAAGAGAAGAGGAGCTTGCAAGTGAGGCTTGAACCGATATTTATGAAACTTAGATACAGCCTCCGACTCTGCTACCAGCTACCTATTCAAAGTTAGGTTTTCTTTCCGTTCTCAGCCTGTAAAATAAGACAGTAGTGCCTTTTTTTCTTCTACATCTATCTTAAAAAAAAAAACAAACCTTGATCTTGACTAGAGTCCCTGATTTCCTGAGTGAGTAGACTGAAAAAATGTACTTCACTTATCTGACTTGCAAGTTCCCAAGCAATGAAAATGTTACGGTTTTGGTTTTTGTTTACCTATTCATTTGTTATGGTGGTACCTCCCCCTAAGGAGATCCTGCAGTTTTTTCATCATTTGGCCTGGTGCGCTAGAAAGTAAAGTGTTCCTACAAGCATAGCAAAAGTATTGAAAAGTTTGAGAACCCATAAAGAAGTCTCTGAATGTCCTGGCTATAGTAGGTCAAAGTAATTGAATCCTTTCCTTTCATTATATCCACCAGAAAGATCTGAATAGAAGCCGTGTGAATTTACCCGTCCTCTTAGCCATCTGTGGCTACTGGGGGAATTATCATCTGGATGTCAGTATCCTGATGAAATATTTAATGAGAAATTTTAAAATCAAAGAAATATTGAAAGTAAAAAACATTTTCATCAGCAGCAACAAAGATTAATATTGTGAGTCATCTTCAGTGTGGCCTTGTTAATTTTGATTGGGCAAAAGCCGTTGAACATACCTTTCATATTTAAGAGCCCAAAATTTATGTCTGCACAGCTCCTCTATTAATAAGCCAAATCGTGCACAATTCTAGTTCCTTTGACATGTCATCTGTAAGTATTATGTAGAACTTTCAAAATTATCTTCCAAAATTTTGAGATTGAAGTATTACATTTCATCAAGCATTGGCAATCTTGGGAACTTTCTCCATAAATTTCCTACATTCTTGCATTAGATTGTCACTGTAATTTTTTGTGTTTTAAATCTGGTGTTTTTCTTTCAACAGCATGGGCAGCATTGCAGGGAAAAAAAAAGTGTGAGTGAAGGAAAAATGAAATCATGTAAAGCAAACTCTGTTTACTAACCCTGTAATATTTTTAATAGTGCTTATCAATAAGAAAATGTAGCTCATAGGTTGCTAGGATGTTCCCATCTGTAGGATTAAATTGATTTATTTCAGGCTGCATTGGTACAGGTTTCTTGGCTTTAGAATTTCCTTCTTAAGTGATGAAAAAGTGACAGACATTTTGTTTTCTTTGACAGAATCATGTGACAATAAATGATGCTACAATGCTATGATTTAAAGGCACACAACAATCCCAAGGCAGCGACTGTTGACACCAGGATGAAAAGGTTTAAACAGAAAGAGTATATGAAAGCCTTCCTGTTGTTCAAAAGAGTCAAATCCTCCCCCAGGAGAAGAGAGTGAAACCTCGGTAGAGGTCTTGCAGCTACCCTCTGCACCAAAATTTTTGTGCTAGAAAGATATGCCCTTAGCAGCCAGTAGTGACCAATCCCTTCCTACCTTCTCATGCCATGAATTAAAAAAAAAAAAAAAAAAATTAAAAAAAATCCCTGCTCTCGGGTTCTGGGATTTACAGAATACTGCTGGTAGTCACAAGATTCCTCTCTGATGGCAGCAGATCACTGCCACTAGCGTGGTCTCACTCTTCTTCGTGGCCATCTAAACAGGGAGCTGTTCCAGGTGGCAATTTTAATTTTCAGCAAATGAGAGGAATGGGGTTGAATTCAGCAGTTTTCTGATTCCTGACTGGAAGGAATATGTGTTTGTGGTGCTTCTTGGGCACAATTAGGAAAACTAAATCTGTTGGCAGCAACTTCCTATAAAAATTCTTACGTAAAAAAATATTTCTCACTAAAGAAATTCTAGACTGTAAGTAGCTGACAAAATGGTATAACATTGGAACATCTGCTAAGCTAGCATTTCTTCACAGTAAATGGAGAATTGGTTACAATCCTGCATAGTCCAGGAGAACTTAGGAGGAATTCACTGTCAAACCAGGAGAACACGGACTGCACTTTTCAGTTTGGTACCATGAGCTGGAAACACCATCAGAATTTAATAAAACTCAATGCAGTAAATTAAAAAAGTACTGTGCAAGGAAGGAAACAATCAGAGCACCATATGTATGATAAAGATAATAGGAATCCACGAGAACTTTCCATTTCTTTCTTGGCCTTCATTCCCATTCCTGAATATTCAATGAGTTTTCTACTCATTTGTTGGAAAAAGGAGTCCTCTGAGTTGCTTGTATCTAGCAAGCCTCCTCAGATATCTTTGTTACAAGACCTAAAATGCATAAATTTACATGTCATGTTACATAATTTCACATTATTTCCATGTGTGGTCAGCCCTTGTGTGAGGTTCTAGTCCTCCTCTACTTACAGTGATGATTGGCCAGGCACCGTGATACCAGACTCTTCACTGAAGCTCTGTTGAATATTAAGTCTATTGCACTGCTTTCATTTTCACTAAAAATCAGTTATTAGAGAAAAGCATCAAGCTATTCTGTCATAGCTTACATTTGATGCATGCAGGTTGCATTTGCCCCATTTCATTTTATGCTTGTATTTGTTATTCTTTCCTTAACAGTTCCTTGCCCTTCAAAATAAAGTCAGCCTTATAGGCTGATGTTTTTTCATACATTTTTCCTTCGTTCCTATCTGGAGGTTTGCAGATCAAGTACACTGATGACACAGAGATGCATTTTCAAAGCAGAGAATATATTGAAATGTAAAATCTGGAGCAATATGCATTTTGACCCCCAATTTAAGCCCATGTTTTCAACTTACTTGTTTGTTTGTTTGTTTTGTAGCACTGGTAAATAAATTGGGACGTTTGCAGTTTTTTAAAAAAAAAGCTTATAAACTGATCTAATGCAAAGGTACCAGGGGCTTAGTAAGGATCTCCGTTTGCTTGTAATCTGTTTCACTGGTGTAACCTCATTTTGAAGATGTATCATATTAATCCTTTTATGGTTTTGTCTTTATCTGTGTTGCAAATACTTGAAGAAGAAGCAATAAATTGATTCTCTTTCCGGGACTTATCCCAACAGTCCTATCCAGCTTTAAAAGTTGCATATTGTAATAATTAGCCGGCAATGGACCATGTTACATTGCATTTTCTTCCAAGCTCAAATGGACCAGGAAAGATTTTAATGAGCAGTCAGTAAGAATCAGTTAAACAAGATGTCAGCACCTATCAGTTACAGCCGTGCATTTTATTAAGCATATGAAGTATCACAATAATTTGCATATTTACTAATCTGTTATGGTTCAAGTTCATGCCAACCACAGTTAAAAGACCACATGGGGATTAAGAAAACTCTAATTTCAAGCCTTAAGAGGGGATAAATCCAAATCACACATCCCACACAAAGCAGTAGGTTAATAAAACACAAATGGCTACTACAGTCAGATTAGACAGTTCTCTTACATTTTTCCCAGCAAATAATCATTTTCCAGTGGTTCTGTGGTGCAAGCAGTACATGAAAATACATTTAGCTCCTTTCTTTCTGCACTTTTATCCAGAATTAATCATTGATTGAGCTTCAGATTATTCAAATCGTCATGAGAGGAAGACCTGATCCGCACTGGGAGTTCGTTCTATCATACACAGAGTTAAAAGCCTTTTTTTTTGTTAGAGTGAAGACTGATAATAGATAAAAATTAGCAGCCCTTACCAGTAAAAGAAACCCTTTGCCTAATAATTTATTCACTGGATAACACTATGTTCAGACAAAAACCTAGCTTTTGATAGTGAAGTGCAAGGATTAGTTGATAGAGAATATCCAGTTGTTTTTACTTTTTTGAATGACTGATTTTAGATGACTCTTTGCCTTAAAAAGGGGGGCTTACACCTTTGCCCAGGTCTTTTGCCTTAAAAAAAGATTGCTGTATTGAAAATTAGTACCTCTCCCACTGCAGATTAAGCATCCATGTGAAGTTTAGAGGAATATTACAAGATTTGATGGTGTTTGATGGATGTCAAATGCATTAAAGATTATATTTTAAAGCTCTCTGAGGCTCAGCATTACAGTAGTTTTTTTCATGTGTCAGAACTTGATTATTTTCTCCTCCAAAGGCAGACAGTTTCTTTTCACTGGTCCTGTAACCAGAGAAGGAGGTACAGGCAAAAGTAACACACAGACAGACACTGCTGTCAATGCCTAGAGCAGCATGGATGCCTCAGACATGCATGGCATAGACATGCCCAGTGTTATAGTACCAGGACACAGACATTTGGAGTCACTTCTCCATCTCAGAGGGGATTCAAATCCATAGCTGTACACAGTCTACTCTACCACATATGCTGGCAGAATATAAAAAAAAGGCTCTCAGTCTCTCATGCTGAAATTTTATAATTGTTAAAATTGATTTGACCAGAAAATAGGCAAATTAGTTCAGTCCGTGGGGCACTCTCCTTGGAATGAGAAAGTTGAACATTCCTAGACGGTTTAAAATATTTTTTTTTTATAAAACATACGCCAGTTAGCCTTTGGAGTTTGGATTCTTTGCGTCTGCATCTCTGCGTGCATCCATGATGTCTACTCTCATATATCACACACCGAAATAACTTTAAAGAATTGCTTTAATTTAAGAGGCTTATCTGGGGATGGAAGTCACAGACCCTGGCCCCCTCTCTGATTCAGAACAATTTCATAGGTCAGCCCAAATGTTCATCTAGCCCAGTGTCCTGTCTCCAACAGTAAGCAAACAACGGATGCTCTAGAAAGACTAGGATAGGAAAAGCATGCAATGATACTTTCAGGAATACATTACTAACATAGCAAATCTGAGCATGAGGTAGCAACTTTTTATGGAACAACCCTCAGTGGATTTATCTTACATAAATTTTCCAGTCGTATTTAATTATGTGCTGTGTGAAGTATCCCCTTTTTTTGTTTGCTCTGAACCCTTTTGATGACTCCCAGTTCTAGTATTAAGTGAAAGAATGAGCAAGAATGCCTTAGTCACCTTCTCCAGGTCTCTCATGATTTCATAAACTTGTGTCATACACATCTGCATATCCCTGCTTTCCATGCTGAAGAGTCTTAGTCTATTGAATTGCCACTTGTACGGAAGACATACCTTTGATTATCCATCCAATTCTCTCTGACCCTGCCAGTTTTAATGTACCTGTTGTCAGGCATGAGGAACTCACAGAACTTCCTGATGCATCCCAGTTTACTTAGGATTTAACTGGGACATGATCTTTTCTCCGTTCTTCTCCTAGTAATTTGCCTTTTTTCACAGCTCATGTCTATTGAGCCAACATTTTAATAGAGCTATCTATCATAACTTCATAAGAATTTTAAGTTCAGGACCTATTGTTATAGTCCCGTATATAAGATCAAGATTATTTTCTTCATACGTATCAGTTTACATATATCAACAACCAATTTCACCTTCTACTTTATTATCCTGTAACTCAGTGTGGATGTCTTTTAGTGGCAACTCACGATTTGTCAGCTATTATTTTTTGTTAGTCTGAATGACTTAATGTTAGTAGACATTTGTCACTTCCCTATCTGTAACTCATCTTTTACATACAATGATTATGAATTTCTGGGACACCCAACACCTGTCCGTGTGGCACTGTGCTGTCAAAGTCTGCCATTTATTCCTATCCTTCCTTCCCTCTCTTCATCTATTACGTGTTTTCTCCAATGGCTGTGGGAGTCTGCCTTTGTAGAAAAGCACCCAGGCCCTGTGGCTTATTTTGACATGTCATGGAGCTTACATTTTTTGTTGCTATATAATGGCATAACTTCACCAACAAGCATGACTCTTCTCCATGTGCAGTTGACTGGTTTTGGTACACTGATGTGAATTTGAATGCTTTTGAGCTGAAGTGATCTCGAACTTAGATTTCCTTCAGAGGTTCTAAGAAGAGTGCTCTAACCATTAGGCTTTCCTATCTGGGCAGTACCAGTGACCACATTGTACAAGCAAAGAGGGAGGAACATTTGTTCTTTAAACAAATGAGTAACATACAGAAATATCTCCAGGATAGGGGCCAGTAGACAGTAAGTTTTAGTATTCAGCATATAGATGTTTAAAATTATACTTGGTTTATCTAAATAAAGCTGGTTAATCTAACTGTATGTTCAGCAAAACACCAGAAGCAGAGGTGGAACTTTACTTTTTAAATCTGAGACTGTTACAGATTTCAAGCACTTACAGGGACAACTGTATCTTAAAATAGGCTTTGCAGATAACGATTTAAAATTAAGTATTACAATAAAAGGGAAAATCTGATCTGACAAGCAGCAGCAGCAAAATTCTAGACAGATTTGCCAGATCAGTTTCTGGCTGGAGAGACTTCAGGACAGAATCAATGAAGCCCAGGATTTTGCTTGTAATGCAGGTAGTCACATTGCAGCAGGTGGCATTGAGATCAGTGACACACTGATCCACTGAAACACTGCTGTCATATTTCAAAACGCATAAGACATTAATTCTGGAAGTCTTACTGCATTTGCTTTTCTTTATTGACTTGGACTCACAATATACAAAGCGATTCCTTGGTTAGGAATGGTTTCCCATAGGTAGAAATAATAATCACTGTGTTAGCTACACACAATAGATCAGAAGCGTACCAGGGTGGGATCAATGCCTTTTCTTATGCCTCCATTCTTCTAGCACTAACTTTTACTTTGCTCCCTTTGGCAGTCTAATGATACAAAGGTGAGGCTTGTTTGTCCTGCTGGCCTCTGTTTCTTCTGTTTACGACCGCCCTTCCTGCACTCTCTCAAGAAAGGCTCAGCGGCCTTTTCTGTGCAGAATCTGCACAATCTGAAGGCAAGCTTCAATCTGAAGGCAAGCAGTTTCTGCATGAGGTGTACCGGTATAGCAGATAGACAGAATCTTGTACTTAGCACAAGGCTGTTATCCTGTTTGATCTGTCAAGTGAAAATCTCACCCTTTACACCTCCTTTTCTGGTTGGAGGAAAGGGTACTATTTCATTTCTCTACATCTTGTACCAATGTTTTTAAGCAGCATTGGGATTGGTTTTGTTTGCATATTGGGATGATTGGCTGTTGATACAGAACTTGTGTGACATTGCAAAGGCTATGTTTGGAGATGGAGTCCTCAAAAATACGGAAAAAATGTTTAAGCTAGTTAGAAAATATTTCTCAATTAGTTAATTTTCCCTTTACCTCTGACAATCTGAAATCACCAGGATCTTACTCTCTAACAATTTCCATCGTACAAGCTAGGAAAAAGAGCACCGTTTTTCGGTCAGAAAAAGTGCAAGCAGCTGGCTCGGGAGCTGCCCCAAACCCCGGGGGAGAGCGACCGTCCCGTGGCCCGACCTCCCCGCTCCCCTCAGCTGCCGCTGCCGAGAAAATCCCCCTGCCAAATGCGGGTGTTTGCCCCCAACCCCCGGCCCGAGCCTCTACCCCCGCAGCCTCTCCTCCCAGGCGCTGTGTCGGGGGGTCCGACCCTCTGCCCCGACCAGGCTGCGGCCGGACACCCACCCGCTCCTCTGGCGACACCCGTGACACAGTAGGGCTCCGTCGCGACACCCAGCACGGCTTGCCGGGCTCTGTCGCGACACCCGCCCCGGCTGCCGCCGCACGATGCTTCCCAGCCCGGCCCCCTTACACCGAGCAAGAGTTTTCCCACCGCGAAATCCAGAAGATTGGTCCAGAATCTCAAAAGCCTCCAGAATCCTCTGAATAATCCCCGGGAGAATGACCTCTTTTCCTGCCGCGGATTTCCCAATCCTATTGTCCCTTTAAACCGATGTGGGGGGAAAACTCAGCTTCCCCACGATGCTTTGGGGCCCATATCGAGAGCGGCGGGAGATATTTACATACATCGAACCGTACAAAACTAGTGCTATTCAGGATTTATCTGGGGATGC
>WHYT01014078.1:20816-44808 GCA_009806455.1 Tetrax tetrax
CACCGCACGCCCCTCTGCTGCCCCCAGCCCCTCACCTTGAAGTACCCGCCTTCGTAGTAGGTATTCGGGGGACCGAAGATGGCCACCTCCCAGTTGTAGAGGTCCCCCTCGTCCACCAAGTTGACCCGGAACCCTTCCACGGGTTCCTCCTGCAGCCCTTTGAGCTCCAGCAGCAGCGCTTTCTGCGAGCTGGGCACAAGGGGCCGCGCCATACCGAGGAGCTGGCGTAGGCCGCGAGCGAAGCCGGGGACTGGCGTAGACGCGGCGGCCGCTGCGGGGAGGGGAGGGGGCGGCGGGGACGGGTCCTGCTGCTCCGCGGCCGCTCCGAGCGCAGCCGCGCGGGGCACGGCGGGAGCTGTAGTCCGCCCGCGCGGGGCGGGGTCGGCTTAGTCCCCTCCCACTCGGACGACGTCCGCCTATCAGCGCGCTCCGCCGGCGCAGAGGGCGGGGCGGGGAGCTGACTCCTCCCCCGGGCGCTGTCCGCCTATCACAGCGCAGCGCTGTGCCGGGGCGGCGCTCGTTCCCGGCAGCCCCTGCGGCGCGGCGGGCCCTGGCTCCGTGGGGCAGCGCCGCCGCCCCGCAGTTTCGGGGGCCGGGACGGCGGCCACCCCGCTTTAGCAGCGCGCATCGACGCTCCTGGCCTTTCCCCACCCGCGCAGCCGGCTATCCCGCCACGCTAACCCATCGCGTGCGCAAGGGCCGCCTCAGAGAGCGGCCGCTTCCCCGTGGGGCCGCAGCGGCCGTGCAGGCCGGGGTGCAGGCCCTCGCTGTAGGCCTCAGCGCAGGCCTCGGGCTCCCCGATCCTCCCCCTACCCGCGCCAGGACACCCTCAGCACACGGACCAGCGCTAAATCCCACCCTGGGCCACGGCCCCGCTGCTCGCCGTGCGGCCGCGCTGCTCCAGGTCAGCGTTGAGCGTGAGTAAAGTGGCTTGCGCTGCAGCAGATGACGACACCGATCAGGCAGGAGGAAGCACTTAGCGCAATTATTATACCTAGGTAATACTTCACAGCGTTGTACAAAGCAGCGTCTGGAATTCAAGCTGCTTCTGGCACAGCCCCAGCAGAGAAGATTTCTCCAGCCCCACTGGTTCCCACCTCCAGCCTCACCCGGAACTGGCTCCAGGCAGCGTCCCTCCTGCCTGCAGGGATCAAAACATCCGCTCAGCAAAACACCACAAACATCCCAGAGCAGGAAGGGCATCCTCCCAGCTTCTCTTTTTTCAGTAGTAACTCCAAGTGCTTGTACATCAACCGACATCGACCCCCGAAGACAGATCCTCAAGGATCCAAGCACTGCTGCAGGTAGTAAAGAAATTGGCCACTAAAAAAATAATAAAAAGCTTTAATGTCTTACAGTAAACCAATAATTGCAGAGTATAAATTATTAACACAGACAAGTCCAAATAAATAACACATGGTTCAACACATCTCTGTTCAAAAGCCAACCATGACCTCAGGGAACAGGCTTTGGCGTTGACCCGGCGCGCCGCAGCCCAAGCCCGTAGCGCTCAGCAGCTTCGCTCGAGGCGTCATCGCTCAGCTACGAGCTTTGATCTTCGGGACTCCAGACCACAGCGGCCAGAGGCGGCGGGGCAAACGGCGAGCGAGGAGGCAGCAGGGACGGCTCGTCGTCTCGCAGCCCGGCTGCCCTTCCCAGCGAGGTTTGCTTCCCAGCCAGCCGTTCCGCTGTGCGTGTAAAACATTTTGCTTAATGGAACGCTTTATCTCACACTTTGTACCAGCCCTGCGTTCACGTGCGAACCCACACAGGCAGGCGTGAAACAAACCCAAAAGCAGAAACCAAGTTCCCCGCTGAAGCTGCAAAACGCGACGTTGCCAGGGTGAGGATGAAACCGCAGGATATCTGGAGGTCCAGCCCCACGTTTACGTGATTCTGCCTCATTTTTAATGACTAACGCTGCCCTACAGCTTACCGATCCCCTTGCAAGTCCCCAGTTAACGGCTAACACCAGCCGGAGCCGTGACTGGGAGAGGCACAGCCGATGGGGACACGTCCAGCGCTGGAGGCGGCTGGGCCCCTGTCCCGCTCAAACAAAAAGAAGGGAGCACGGAAACGGGGAATCTCTTGTCGGGCAGACCCGGGAAGCGCCTGACCAAGTCCCCGCTGCTCGCCGGGGTCCGGAACCCCCTTCGCGTAAACGGCGCGGAGCGATTGCGGAGACCCGAGCGGCCGCAGCCAGCGTTGCTCCCAGCCAGGCGTTACTCCACGGGCTTCACTTTTGCGATGAACAAGGCGGTGGCTTTTTTCAGGAACTCCTCCCTGCTCATGGAGGCGCCCAGCTTCCTCTCCTGCAGCGCCCGGTCCATGGCCAAGGCCAGACCGTCCGGCCCCAGCTTGGAGCCCGCCTCCAGGTAGCGACTGGGGACAGAGCAGTGACCGGCACCCAGCGCGTCCTCCAGCGCCCGCAGCACGGCCTGGCAGACCCTCCCGTCGGCGGCGCCGGAGCCGCCGTCCAGGACGCCGAAGAGCGCGTCCGCCTTGGCGGCGAACTCCAGCAGGACGAAGCAGGTGAGGACGCCGTAACGGAAGACGTCGAAAGGCACGGCTTCGTGGTCGCGGCAGCGGACTCGCCCCAGCAACGCCGCCGCCGCCTCCGCGGGCGCTCCCCCGTGCTGGCAGATGCGCCGCAGCAGCTCGCTGTACAGCCGCCCGTCCACGCCCGCTTTCCGCCGCCGGCCTCCGGCCCCCAGCACCTCGTAGGCCGCGCCGGCGTTGCTGTCGAAGGCCGTCCTGTCGCGACAGAGACACCCACTCGGCCTCAGCCCCGCGCCCCCTCCTCCCCGAACTACAACTCCCAGCGTGCCCCGGGCTCTCGCCCGCCGGCGCGGGGGTGGCGAAGCCGCGCGGGGCACTTCGGGAGCTGTAGTCCGCCGCCGCCCCCCCCGCCACCGTCCGTCCGCACCTGTGGGAGTGGTGAGCCAGCCGCACGTACCACAGCGCCCGGGCCAGGCGCTGCGGCGGCCCCGGCAGCTCCGCGGAGGCCTCGCCCGCCGCGCCGGGGCTGCCCAGCACCAGCCGCTCGAAGTAGTCGGCCAGGAAGGAGACGGGTTCCTCGGGCCGCGCCTCCAGCACCTTCAGCAGCGCTTCCCGCACCATAGCGGTGACGCCGGCCCGCAGCAGGAATTCCGCTTCGCTCTCCAACCCGCTGCCCGCCGCCGCCGCCGGGGCAGCCGCCCGCCGCTTCTCGCACGCCGCCATCTTGGCTGCGGGCGGCGAAGGCGGGTTCCGGCCATCTTGACCCGCACTTCCGCAGGGGGCGGGAAGTTCCCGCGCCGCCATCTTACACACTGGCAGCCAATCGGCGGGCGCGAAGGCAGGCCAGGGCGCCGCCATTGGGTGAGGCCGCCCGCCGCCATCTTAAGTATGGGCAAAGGAGCCGCTCTGCCGCGGGACGCCCCGGCCGCCATGATTACTCCGGGCAGGTGCCCCGCCCTTAGCAACCGGGAGCTGCGGACGCTGCGCGGGGCCTCCCGCAGGCCCGCAGCCGCTGCGGGGCCGCCCCCCCCCCCGTCCCGGCCGAACGGACACTTGCTCAGGGTTGGGACGGAAACAGCCCTTTATTGGAGCGCCGCGCCCCGCCCGGGCCCCGCTCTCCTCAAGGTGACCGGCCGTCGGCTCTCCCGCCCATCTGCGTGGCGACCGGGAGCCCCCGGGCCCCCTCAGGACTGTCCCTGTCCCCCTCCTCTGCCTCCCCCCTGTACCCTCTCGCGGGGCAGCCCCCAGCCTCTCCTCTCCCGCAGGATTCGCGCCAGCTGCTCCGAGCAGCGGGCTTCGGGCCCGGCGGCTGAGAGTTCCCAGGCCAGCGCCGCCGTTGCCCTCACAACGCCCTCAGTGTCCCGGGCGGCAGCAGCCTGCGGCAGGGATGAAACTTCCAGAAGCAGCGGCAGCTTGGAGGCCTCTGGGTCGCAGAGCGCTTCCCGTGGGGCGGGGGCTGCTCTTCTCTTAGGTCTCACGGCAGCATCCCGCACCCCCCCAGCCCCACCAGTCCCCACCACGAGCAGGGCAACTGGGCTCCATCCTCGTCCCAGGGGCTGGGTGAGGCCAGCAGCAGAACGGGCGACGGCGGGAACTTGTCCGGAAGGCTGCGGGCTTCTGTAGGCAGCTCCCGCTCCTAGGGCAGCTCGTACTGAGATCTGAATCGCTTCCACAGGTGACGAGATACAACACTGGTCACGATCAGTCCCAAGAGTGAGATTGTTGTCCCCGAAGCGATGGCAGGGCCTGCGCTGGACGGATCTGCAAAGACACAAGAAGGACCTAGAGTTGCACGGCAACGAACGCCCCCGAGCATCAGACAGAGCACTAACACAACTTGCTGCAGCCCAAGCCCAAGCAATGGGGGGTACAGGAGAGGGGGCTGCAGACCACCACTCACCATCTGAGACCGTCAGCTGCAGACTAACCACCTGGGAGCGGTGGCCGAGCAGAACGCACTGGTAGTGGCCCTGGTGCCGGGGCTCGGCACGGTCCAGCTGCAGCGTGGAGCTGCTGCCCGCTGCCTCTTCCCGGTACTGCGAGAGGGCCACTGGGGTCCGCAGCCAGCGGACGGTGGCGTTCCCGGCGCACCGTGCCCGGCATTCGATGCGCAGGGCCCTGCCTTGCGTCCCGTTGGGAGGCAGCGACCAGATCTGCAGGCTGCAGGCGGGCGACGTCCCCACGGACGGCCCTGTCCCCATCACGGAGCTCCAGCTGATGCTGTCCCCAGCCGTCCCCTGTGCCTCAGGTGGGGGGCTTGCGGTGCCGGAGCCAGGGAGCGTGGTGGTGGCTGGCTGTGCCGCGGGGCTGCCTGCGACGAGGTCCCAGGGAGCAGGGAGTTCTGTGGAGCGGGGTTCGGTGCCAGCGGCCAGCTCCGGGATGGTCTCAGCATTGGGCTCCCACCACGGTGCGGTGGTCAGGGCTGTGGTGGGACCACGCGTGGCGACACTCGGCTCTGGGGGCAGCGCCGTGGTGGTCACGGGGTTGGCTGTGCTGGGGCTCGCTGTCGTAGTTGCCGCTGTCTGGGGGCTCCCGGCGGAGGTGGCCACGGCCACCGGCTGCTCCGTCACAGCTGTGAACACAGCAGGTCACGGGTGGTCTCGCCGCACCTCAGAGCTGGGATGGGGCCTCTCTGGCACGCGTTATCCCCACGGGGTGACAGCCCCCTCTGCCCACTCCATCCTCCTCCACCCCACGGACACAGCCCGCCCTGGGCAGGGAGAGGCAGCGAGCGGGAGTAAACCGGCACCGCTGGCACGGCAGTGGGGACAGGGATGGGGACAAGGGGAAATTTGCAGAGCGGTGCAGAAATGGGGGCTGCGCAGGGCGATGGGGGTCGGCTCCAGCGGACGGGGCAGCGCACAAACCCGGGTCCCCAGCTGCGCCCCGGCACTCACCCCCAGCGCTTGCCGCCGCGGACGCCACCCGGGTGAAGGTCTCCTGCCCGACGCTCAGCGTCACCTCGCACCTGAACTCCACCCCTTCTCCCACCTCCGTCCCTGCCACCGGCAGCGTGGACGTGATGTCAAACAGCTCCTCGTTGGTCTCGGTGGCATCGAAGTCTGACTCCTCCAGCGCCTGGTCCCCGCGGTACCAGGTGAGCCGCAGCCCCGAGAGCGGGTACACCCCCTGAGCCGAGCAGCGCAGGCCGGCGGGCTGCCCCGGCTCCGGGGCGCGGGGGTCTGCCTCCAGCTGCAGCGTGTCCGGGAGGGCTGAGAGAGGAATTGCAGCTTCAGCGGTGATTTTTGGCACCGCCGCGGCGGGGGATGCAGGACTTTGCTGGGGAGGCGGTGAGGGACGGACTGGGAGATGCTTACCGTAGACTTTCAGATCGACAGTGCGCTGGTAGTGCTGCCTTTGGCAGACCCCCTGGCAGATTTTGGTGCCCCCCATGGCGACCACGGCGTTGCTGATGTGCAGGATGCTGTGGCTGGGGAAGGAGGTGACGCCCCCCAGGTTGGTGTCCAGCCCCTTCCACTGCACCGTGCCACTGGCGCAGGCCAGGGAGCAGTTCAGCTGCACCGAGCCCCCGTACGGCACCACCGGCTCCCGCGGCACCACCACCAGCTTGTCAGCCGGTCGTCCTGGAGCGAGGAAGGAGGAAACCGCAGGGTTTAGGGAAGGGGACAACCAGCAGAACCCGGTTGTTTACAAGGCAAACGGGGCGCCGGTTCCCTCGTTTGCTGAGAAGTGGACGGTCGCTCTCAGGCGCCGCACAAGCTCCATCTCCCATCACTGTGGAGGGGGCACTGCTCGTTAGCGACGGCTCGTTAGGGGCGGCTGAGGCTTCCCCCGCAATGCCACCGTCCCGGGGCAGCCGCTCACCGCCATCAGGAGTGCCACGGAGCGGGTGGCAATGGCCAGCCCGCGTCTGCTCCGTTGCAGGCATTGCCGCTTGATCCGTCTCAGATTACCACCGAGATTTTCCAGCCATTTCTTGGGAAAATTACCCCAAACACCCCTCCCCCCCCCCCCCTTCGCCAGCATCGCCACAGTTCTGGCAGCGAGACAACAAACTCCGGCCAGGCGCGTGCTGTCGCTGGCACGGCGGCACGGCTCTGAGCGGCGGGACGAGGAGCGCTGCAGCAGCGACGCACGTGGGACACGGTGGCTGTCAGGGCTCAGCAGCGGGGACACCCTGGGGCCCCGTTGACCCCGCTGCCGTGCAGCAACGCAAAGAGATCAGCGGGGAGGGCCACGCAGCGCAGCGGGTTAAGGGATCGGGACGGCTCGTGGCCCCCACGGCACTCACCGCTGCAGCCCCACAGCAAGCCGAGGAGGAGGAGGAGAGGAGCCGGCTCCATCGCCCGCAGAGCCAGCGGCAGGGTAGGGCAGCAGCAAGGGCTGGTTTTCCTTCCTTCCCTCCTTCCAGGGAGCGAACGCCGCCGGCTGGGGCTGTCTCCTTCTGGCCACCAGCCCCGTCCTCAGCCCTTCTTAAGCTCTGCAGGAACCGCCCCCACGAGCACCGGCCCCAGGGCCTCCACGACTTTCCAGCCCGAGGGGTATTTCCAGAGGGAGGTTTTCTGATTTTTTTCCAAGGTCAAGTCTTGCACAACACCCAGCCCCGCACCCCCTAACTCAGGAGAGCCCTTGATCTGCAGAGACCCCCATCACCCTCACCAGGCAGCCCCGTGCAGGCTCCTGCACCCCACGACACGGCCAAAATCCCATTCCTTCCCCAGTTCTCACTGGGCTCCAGCAGGAACCCTGGCAAACCAGGCCTTTTCAAGCCCCCAGCACCACCAGCTGAAAGGAACCGTGGTGGGGCATGGCGCTGCCGAGCAGACAGTGATGTCTGTCTGTCGGAGGGGCTGCCTCAGACCCCCTGCCCCAAAAGCAAGGCAGCACCATGAAGGCAGGAACACGGCCCTGTGCCCTGACTGCTCTGAAACATGGGGTTTGGAAAGGTGCATCCCCAGGGCAGAGGCAGGAGGTGTCCAGCTCCAGGCTCTGGTGTTGCTCTGTACCGCAAACAACATTTATTCCCAAAACCAGAGCATTTTCAGGGATAAAAGTAGGCGTTCCTGGGAGCGTTGGTTTTACGGTATAGAAGGAGAAAGCGTTACTACATGGAAGATGTTGATTACCCCGCGTTATCTACCCGCAACGTCCTGGCACAGCCTCTGTCGCCTGTCCGTGGCGGGGCTGGCATCGCATCCTTGCTCCTACCCAGCTCCCCGGGAAGAGACGGGCCTGGCTGTGTCCCATCCCATCCCATCCCATCCCGCCAGGCTGGGGCTGGGGCCAGGGAAGATGCTGGCAGCACCTCCTGTCCCAGAACGTGGAAAATCAGCCGCACGACCCGGCCGTTTCCCATCCGGGAACTCTCTGGAGAGGCAGCTCCGGGCACTGGGCGTGTCGCGCATCCTTTCGGGATGCCGGGTAATTAATCCTCAGACGATCCCGCGAAGCCTCCCAGCAAGGGAAGTGCTCTGTAAACAGCTGCCATCCAATATGCACATTCAGCTGAAGCTGGGTGATTAATGGCTCTGGAGGTTTTGTTCCTTCCATCCTGTGTTAACAGAGCTACTTCCCGGAGTTTCCAGCGGCCGCCAGAGCCCTGCCATGGGACAAGCGTGGCCAGGGCTGCTCCACACGCCGGCCGGGCTCTTCCCGGCAGCGAGCCTGGGACGCACACGGTGTCAGGGTTTCCCTCCCCGTCCCGCTCCCACAGCCCGGATCCGCGGCGCCTGCTCGATGCACGAGGCCGCCTCACCGGTTCCTCCGTTGGTGACGGGCGAGCGAAGGCCCCGGGCGGGAACGGTCGGGGCTGCACCGCTGTGGTGGTTTGCGGAGAGGGTAAACACCAAGCGATGGGTTCTTTCACTGGGGAGGGAGTGCTTTGTGATGTCACCGAGAGTTTAAAGAAGGGAAATACTATCCACACAGACCACGCTTGATGCTACAAGATTTTGGGGCAGGAGGGGCAAAACACAGTTAAAAAAAATTAAATATCCAAGCCCTGAAGCAGCCCTTGGCCAGGGTCTGGTGCAGCTTTCTGCCGAGGCTCCTACAATGCCGGCCCGACACCCACAGGTCCCACGGGGAGCGGCCCTGGCTTTTTGGCACCCGCACCACGCCCAGCACCAGGGGCTGTGGAGCTGCGCAGCCTCCGCCTGTGAGCCGGGGGGCAAAGCGGTGGCAGCTGTGGGGGGCCAGAGCGACGTTCCTCACGTTCTCCGTGAGCCCTCAGCATGGCACTCCAAGCCCCAGGTGCCCCTCAAAATGATGCTTCAGGTGAGAAAAGAAAAACCCGTAAATCAGCGTCCAAGGCAGACCTGAGCACTTACGGAACAGACCTTTCTTTTAAAAAGAAGCTTTCCCGGACTGGTGGATCAGGAAATTAATAGCTACCAGAAAGTGCAGCGCCTTGTGATGCACTTCCTCCGGTTCGGGGCTCGCAGAGCACTTGACGCCGCGAGCACCTGGGAGCCGCCCCGGCCGTTGCCGTGCAGGCAGACGGGCAACACAGTCGCAGAGGAAATCGGAGTTACGGCAACCTCATAAACCTCCAACTCCGTGAGGGCCAGCTCTACCGGTGTGGTTACGGGACCAAGGAGAGGTCGGGAGACTCGTCCGAGCCCCGAGCAGCGTGGCGGTGGGCCCCCAAGGCGGCTCTCCCTCGCCCCCAGCACAGCGACCCACTGCCGTTCCCGCTCCACCACCGGCTCGGGGTCTCTCGGTCTTTATCGGAACGGCGGGACCTCCTCTCCATCCCCGAGGCAGCTCTCCCTGCCCCGAACACGGCAAGGACATCACCAGGTTGCGGACGCAGGGCGGAAAGAGCGAGCTTAGGCACTGGGACAGTTTTCCACCCAACAGGAAATCTTTTGGGTCAGAGCAAAGGTTGCTGGTTTTCAAGAATCAGAAGCCTGAACATTTTTCCTGGAAGCCGATGGTGCTTCCTCCTGAGGGGCAGGAGCAGGGGGCTTTCGCTGGGCAATGCTCGGTCCAGGGGCGTTTCTCAGGAAACAAAACAGTTCAGTGGGGAAAGACAAACCACGGAGGGGCGAGCGCTGGCCCCCGGCACAGGATACCCCCGCCGCGGCGCCGAAGCCCCTCCGTCTGGGGTGTAGCCCTGGGCTGTCATCACCGGCACTCGCTACGCCCAGGGCTGCAGTAGGTGCTGATGAGGACGGCTGGAAGAAGATCAAGGCTTTCTGCACGGAACAAAACAGGAATCCCACTCTGGGGGGGGACTTGTCCCACAAACCAGCTCTGCCTCTCGTCCGGCAGCAGGAGCGGCCGCCGCATCGAGGAGAGGATGGCCAACAACATACTGTTGTGAGATGCCTTCCCTTCTTCTCCGGTGATGCAAAGCGAGACAAGCTGAAGGTGCTTTCTCAAATAGAATAAGCCAATAAAATAAAACTAAGCTCAAGTCCAGAGGAAATAAATACAAAAGGCAACGTATTGTATAACAGATGGTATGTGTTTCCAGCTCGTTACAGGATATCGGCCATCAAACACCAGATCCCATCCAAGAGCTGACGGGGATGTGTTTATACTTCTGGTGATTATATTGTTCACTCAGTACCATCCCCAGCCACCCAGAGTGTTTAAATGAGTAAGATAAGATCTCAATTATGCCTGTCTGGAAATGAAGACAACGGAGTCCGGGATGCTAAAACCAGGGACCTGGCCTTTGTCTCGGGGTGGGGATGGGGCTGCCAGCGAGTCTGACAGCTACGGCACCGGCCCGCTACGCACCGCCCGCTCCTCCAGAGCGCTTTGCTGCTCCCTATTTGGTCCGATATTGCAGAAACTGCCCCAAAACCGTGTCCTCTTGCATAAGCACTCAGCCCCCACCCAGTATGACCAGCAGCGGGGTCGGAGCTCCACGTGTTTTATGCCTGAGCACCATCGGAGTTTGAGCTGTGGGGGAGAGCTATTTTAGGATCAAGGGTGACTGCGAATTGGTTCCAAGTCCTTTTTGCTCTAGAATACTTCAGTTTTAAGGAATTGGTAGAAATAACTCAACAAGTTGAGATGGGAGGTCAATCTACAAGACCTGATGGGTCATCTCTTGTAACGACCTCCAGCACAATTTAAAGGTCCAGAGGAGCGCTGGGCAGGCTCGGAAAGCTGTCTCGTAACACAGGTAGCGGAGAAAAATGAGGACAGAGAACTTCAACACAACAGGAAAGCAGCGGTTTAATAAATAATCCATCGGAGGGAGAGATTAGCCAGTTCTAAACACAACCAGAACTGAAATAAATACATTTCATCGTTAGCTTAAAAAAAAAAAAAAAAAAGAGAGAGATACAGAAACGCACGCAATAGTAAACTCTGCGAGAGCGGGGGTACTGCCGTCCTTGCGGGGAATGTGGGCTGGCCACACGCCCACGCTTTTTAAAGACAATCAAAGAGGTGAGCAGCCATTCCAGTGCAGAGAAAAGAATAAAAACCAGTGAAGTAAAAAGTTACTATTCTGCAAAAGAGAAAGCAATGGTTTAACGCAGGTTTTTTTTTAATGCAACAAGATCAGCTTAAACTCAGTTGTACTGCTGCCATTAATACCGGAACTGCAGAAGAAAGGCAGTGAAGCCCAATTTTTGCCTCATATTTGGGGCATTGCTGTTACCGACCTGAATTACAAGTCACTGCAGACAAATTCTGGGAATACTGATGTTAAACAGCCAGGCTCAGGCACTACACAGCAGATCAAGGGGATTTTAAGAAAAGGCTCTTTTAAAAAAGTTGCGTTTTCATACAAAGTAACAAAAAATTGGCAAACTAGCTGAATGCTCCATACGGATTTTCCAGTCTCCACATGGGATGCTGCAGAATTACCAGCCCTTCAGAATGAGACATTCTTCATTCAGGTCCAGTAATTTCAGCTCCATCACCGCTGGGCCCAGGTCCTCCTCCGTCACTTAAAGGCAGAACGGAGGGTGGGTCACATCCCTACGCTGATGGGGAGTTACCTGGGGCTGAGACCCCCACTGAACCAGGTGAAAGGAACTCCAGGACTGTGGAAAGCAATCCCTGCCTGCTCCCAGCGCCAGGAATGAGCGACTTCTCTGGGGAGGGTGTGCAGCCCTGCCCCACAGAGAGCCCACCATCCCCAGAGCAGGTCCACGCACCACGGGCACCCGTGCTCGTGGCTACGCCGTGTTCCCAGGGCGTCCCCACGCCAGTGAGAGGGGGCTGCCGAAGTGAGCGAAACACTTCAGGGCCACTACTCACGAACCGGGGGATGCTGACATCGCTGGAAACTCGGCTGTCACGTCGTGAGGGACGGGGGCGGGTTAGTTCTGCTGTCCGAAGCGCAGGAGAGGCCGAGATGCTGCAGGCAGCAGGGGTGGCGAGAGGGAACGGGACTAGAAACACATTGGTTTCAATAAACTATTCAATAAAGGAAAGGACTTTTAAAAATATATCTCTATATACTTTATATCATATAAATTATGCTCGTCTTCTTTGTAACATTCTGCTATATCCTACCCGTGAAGCTCCAAGTGCCTCAGTGTGAACAAGGTAACGATTCAGTGTTTCGTTTCACTTCGTTTGGGTGCAAGGGACAAATTAATACAGCGTAAGTAAACGAATCGCCTGACGTACTTGGTATAGCTCCACTCTAAAAAAGGCATTTTTGTGAGCAACACGGAGTGGGGATTGCCGCCTGGAAGTTTAAGCGACCAGATTTGCTTCGGGAAAGAAGTTTGCTGCGTGCACAGGGTACAGACCATCCCAGTAACGTTTGGGAATGTGGAGCATGACCACAATGAGGTTGGGAAAACCGGAGTCAGGGCAGGTCACTGAGACTTTCCGCTAGCTCTGCTCTCCAGTCCTGCAATTAGATCCACATCAGCAAACCCTCAGTCTCCGAGGCGGCTGCCCTCCGCACGGACAATAACCTACTCCTACGGTTCAGATTACAGGATCTGTGTACCAGCCTGGATTAATGTGAAACAAACTATGAATTATTTCACTTAAACGTCCACCTCCAATAACTAACTGGTCCAGAAAATTGGTAAACAGACATTAAATTGTTAGTTCAGCCCAGTCTAGGCAGGCTAGTTCTAAGCTGTTAATATCTGGCAGGCGTTTAAGAGACCTACACGAAGCCGCAGCTCTCGAGCTGCCAACGCTGCCAAGCCCTCGCTGCCGAGCTCACAGAGGTCAGATGCTGAAGAGGGCCTGGAGCTCAGGTCCCCTCACACCCCCAGAGCGGGGCGAGCTGTATCGCCAGGGCCGAGCAGGGGACAGGCAGCGCTCTCCCCTGCTTGTGCCGGTTGTGGGTCAGCGACTGAGCTCTCTGAGGTTGTCCCGTTGGTGTTTTCCGTTAAATCCAGAGGCAAATGGCACTTGCAGTCACTCAGCCGCGATTACGCATCTGCAAAGACCCAAGACATGAAGTGACAGTGCCGTTCTCCCTGAAGTCACCTGTCCCAAACCTACAGAGACAGGATCCCACCAGGGAACGCCAGCTGTTGCACATACCCCGCTCCATATCCTCAATTCCCTTAACAACTGATTTCTTAAGTGTTCCCAGTTTGGTCTTTTCTTCCCCAGTGACTGCTCGATGCCATCCCTTCTGATCCAACTCAAATGAGAACAATTTTCCTGCCCGCTGCCATATCTTTATGTACCTATAAACAACCCAGCGTTCCCTATACGTTTGTCTTAGCTTCTTTCACAACTCTCAAGTTCAAGTATCTGCCGGTCTTTCTAACCAGAGCTGAACCCTGCAGCAATTCCATTTTTCACCAAAACAAAAGCCTCCAGAAGTGCTACACAGAATCCGAACCTGTAAGTTCTAATCAATAGTAATCATCAGCATCAGGAACTTTTGGACTGAGAAAAAACAAGCTACAGTCATTATCTGGTTTTAATATCAGATGACAAGAGCCTGGGGAAAAATCAACATGCTTTAGAAAAGCGCTCAGGATAAACAGCTACTTCTTTGACCTTTCTCTCAGGAAACCAAGCTTTATCAAAGTGCTTAGCAGGGTTTAGTTGTTTCTCCAACCTCTAAGAGAACTGAGTTTTCTAAACAACACGCACGGTTCCAGAAAAAGACTCCAGAAAAATCCTTCTCCCTACTACCTACAGAGGTAGCGAGAGATAATTGTTACACTCGTGTAACAAAAAGAGAAAAACCAAAGAGAAATACAAACGTTGTTGACCATCTAAGCATTTGTAATTAACGTAGCTGCCCTTCTCTCATCCGCCCATTCTCCCTTCTGTCAGTTGCAACTTTACTTCTTAATTTTCCTAATCTCCATCAGAACATTAAGTCAGTAGAGTTTTTTTTTGGAGGGGGTCTAAGTTTCACTTGGGCCAGATTGGGAAAATCCATCAGATCCTCACGCAGCGAGGACCTGCTCACAGTTGCCTGCGCTGTTTGTTCCTCCTACGGGCACACGCTTTTTCCTCGGTGTACGATCACAGCGCAGGCTGCACGTACTGCGCAGGACAGCTATAAGCCTCTCCCCGGGCCAAGGTTGGCCAACCGAGCTGCGATGGGGTCGGTAACGAGTACCGGTTATAGAAGGGGATGGGGGCATGTAACAGGTGCCTTGTTTTATTCTGGCTGGCAACTCAGTTCATATTAGAACAAAGACAATGCTAGCTCCTTAATTTTTCACTGGCAGGTTGAATATTTGGCAGGTCACACCATGAAGTTCAATATTCACGTACAAGGGCAGGTTTGCTTTAAAGAACTATCTGTCCACGCCGAGCAGGTCGGTATCTCCCCATCCCATCAGCACCAGATGATACAATTCCATTTTTGCACCAGCTGGGTATATTTGGCTTGAAGGGAAACCCTGTCCCTTCTCATGAGCTGTTAGTGGCACAGTTTGTTACCTCGTTTCTTCTCTCCCCCACCCTCCCTCCCTGACCTCCAACTGGCTAAGTCCGTCCTTGATCTGGAGTTGAGACGCAAGCCAAGTCATTCTCTCCCAACCTCATACGCTGCTGTCCTCGAGCAGGGGCTCCTTGCCATCCGATCCTCCGGCCTGCGGGCTGTGGGTGTGGGTCTGGGCTCCGTTACTGTGCTTCTTGTGGCTGCCCGATCTCAGTGCAAGGTTGTGTTCTGGAATGAACAAGGCCACCAGGAGTGACAGCAGGACAGAACAAGCCCCAAACAGGAATGGAGGCCCTGGGATAATGCTGCTCTGTAGGGAGAAACAGAGGAACCATTGATGGTCAAGCGCAAGGACAGAAGCAGCCCAGCAAACACAAGGATATAGCTGAAGAGGTTACCTCATCTGTAGGGTTGGCCATGTTGGGTTTGGAGGCCTTACCCAAAGTTTCCACCTCAGCCATTTCATTCAACTCCACATGGAAGAGATAGAAGACAAAGCCATAGAGCGCTGGACCCAGGCCGTTACACAGACCCCGAATTCCAGTGATCATCCCCTGCACCACACCTGGAGACAAAGTGAGGAAAGGAAGACAGGCTTGCAGCTTTCTGAAGAAACTGGTTTTATTTGAGAAGGCTTACACATCTAAAGACAGGATCAAACATTCAGACCTGGACTGACATACACTCTACAGAGGAAGTGGCTAGGCTGGTGATTAGCTTGATTCTGTATGGGGTTTTACAAAAATCAGTAATGCTGGGCTTGCTACATCCGAGAATAAAATAAGCACGGGCACATCAAGCAACAGCTCCAAACTGAACTGGAATTTAAGGCAGCCAAGTCTTCAGGGTGAAACCACGACGTAGGCAAACGATTAAGCAGCAGCCTCTTCTCTGTCTCAGACAGGCAACACTGAACACCCACGTACGTAATTTAAGAATTCCCTCCCCAGCATCAGCTCTGGTCAAAGGTAAGAGCGTAACGCTACTGGGAATAAAGCAACACTCCACAGTTGGCACAGATGCTCCTGCCCACCCTTCCACCACCAACGCTGAGAACTCAAACGCGTGTCAGCGTGCCCGCTGGGACAAACTCGCCCGTTAAGCCAAATCCCCAAGCGACTCACCTTGTTGGTCGGGGTCCGCGTTCCTAGACACCATGGCACTGATAGCTGGGAAGGTGATGCTAGACATGGCTGCCACAGCTCCTGCTGCCCACATCATCCTGGGGGAGAAAGGGGCAGCGGTTAGGCGGTAGGCTCCTGAGGGCTAGCCGCCGGCCAGCACCGCGGCACGGCAAGATCTCCTCTGCCAGGGGACAGGATGCTGCCACGGAGCCACCGGGCCACCACGGAGGGAGAAACCTGCCGACGCCAGGCGACAGACTCTTACCAAGGCTGCGATCCGAAGCCGTACCAGGCAAGCTGCAGGATCTGGAAGCCCAGTCCCAACAGGATGGTGTTTTTATTTCCTATTGAACGCATGAGAATGCCCAACACTACTGTCTGGAAAGAAAAACAGGGGCTTTCAGGGGAAGTGCAAAGAAAGAAGACAGCGCTGGCAGACACAAGGCCGGGAATCGGAGAGAACTCGTGCTGCTGTGAGACTGCACGTGCACTCCTCCACTCTCGTAACGTTGTGTCAGAAACCAGCACATCCCTGTCCATGGCAACTGGGGCACAAGCGATGGAGTTTTACAGAGCAACGTGGGGCCACCCCACGGTTTACCACAGTTTGTTATTCAACAAACAGCAGCTACATTCAAAAGATAAAAAAGAGGGACCGCAGGTAGCCGTGCAGAGGTCCGACGATGTCTGCGTGGCCACAAGGACTCCGACAACTCACCAGCCTGGACTGCCAGAAATTGTGGACAATTGGCTAAAGCCAAGACAGAAACCCCTTCTCACCTGAGCCAGTATAGAGAGAATTCCAACCACACCAATAAAGGCTGCCACAGTCTCCGAGGAAAAACCAATGACCTGTGAAAACGGCAAAGAGGGACTTTTCAGGCAAGAGATTAGTACCGCGGGAGAAAAGCCACTCCATCGGTGTCGCTAATGTTTACTGACGTTGCTTATCAGGTACTTAAACATTAATCAACTGCACCTTCCACTGCCACCCTGCTGCCAAGGAACAACATGGAAGATTTCCCTCTGGCTGAAGAAACAGCTTGAAATCACTGGGCTCACCTGAAATACCCGAAAGCGGCACGGACAGGACAGACAGGCAGACCACCAGCAAGAAGCCAAGTAAGGGTCCTGGCAACGCCTACGGAGTGATCGCCAGGCTCCCACATTTTTTAGGAAAGCTGGAACAAGTCGCTGTTCCTTATAGCTTCAACTTTACGAAGCTCTTGGCCAAGATCAGCTTCCTCAGGACATCCCACTAAGACAATATTTGTAGGCTGAGATTTCCTGCACTCAGAGCCTTCCCTCATCGCAAGAGACTGACCTGACGCAGATACAGGAAAAAGCTGGAGTACTGGCCGGCTTCAGGAAGGTAGGAGAGAAAGACGGTGATACAGATGAGCAGCACTGTAGAATCCTGACCCACTTTCCGCAAGGACTGTAGGGAAGTGGTGTGGGAAATTTAAAAAAAAAAAAAAAGAGTTAATACCCTTAAATGTTCTCCGGGTACAGAGACAGCAAAACCAAGTGCTTAAGTCACCATCTTCTATCTGAGAAGTGAATGTTTGCATGAAACCAGACCAGCATTTCAGAGGAAGATGCAAACACTGCCATGACACACCACACCAGGTGTACAACTGCATCAACTTACACCCTAGGATGAGGAATTTTTACCTTCAGTTTCTCAGATTTATAGCCAAGTGCTTTTGATCAGAATTGTGTTTTTCTTCAGACAGCCAAAATAACCTTCCTGGCAAGCAAAGGTGAGGTGAAACCATCCAAAGCTCATCATCATTAGCAAAGGTCAGGAACGCCGAAGACTTCTGACACAGTACTATTGCTAAGTAATGGAATTTATATCAAACAACTGGGACAGATCCACCACGAGATGCTCTTGCTTCAGGACAGCTGGAGCTGCTATTAGATGGTTTGTAGCTATACGAAATCGGTTAGAAGCTGCTAGACAGCTCGAGATACGCGCAGTCTGTTGAACACTGTATCCTCAACAGGGTTAATCTAAGCCTCACATCCTTCAACTTTTGTGGAAGGCATCTTCCTTTTGAGAGAAATTAGCAGAACTAAAGCAAATATACGCATTACCAGCATGGGGAAACACAGCAGCGAGGTGACTTACAGCAAACGGATCTGCTTGTTCCCAAGAGATTGGAGCTCCCCAGGAGACCGGGCGCATCTCTTCCGGCAGAGACTCTGGTACAGCCAGCAGGATGAAACCAATATCCAGCAAAGCAACCCCTGAAGCCAGCACAACCACCAACGTATCGCCGTAGGCTTGGGAAAGGTACGCCCCAATTGCTGGGCTGGTGACCAGACTAGCAGCAAACGTGGCTGACACCTGGAAACATAAAACATTAACACAGCCTCTTCTTTCCAGAGCCTGTTTTCTCCTCCGGAGTAACCCAAGGGCAGCAGTTTTGCCACCTTTGATGGAGATAATCGAGGTGCACCTATCCTGGTGGCAAAGAAGCTCACAGACCAGACTGGTTTGAAGGCAAAGCAAAAATACAGCCGGTATTCAGGCTGCGTAGAAATCAGGCCTTTCCCTTGGTGCTAAATCACCAACTTCTCTTGGGAAGATTGGAATTATTGAAGCACCTATCATCTTTCACTGATACTGTTCAGGCTTGTCAGTAAATCTCCCACCCTAACTGCATACCTGCAACCCCCCAAATATTTCTTTCAAGGGACAAGCCGCTTATTCAGCTCCTTACCAAGCCGTACGCCGTGCTGCGTTCATGCTCCTGCGTGATATCGGCAACGTAGGCAAAAATCACAGAAAAGGTGACAGCGAAGACTCCAGACATGGAAATGACAGCAAAATACCACCTGAAACAGGGATTGCCAAAGGCAGAGTTAAAGAGCAACCACGCGGCAGCCCACAGCTGCTGAATTAGCACCTCTCCCTTGCTCTTCCTTCAGTTTCTCCTCCTTCAATGCACCAGAAAGCAGTCAGGAACACCAAGCTTCAGCGTGGTGGCCCGTGGAGTTTTATCACTTCTTTTCCCCACATAGGAAGGAAACATCAACATGCCCTAATAGGGATAGAATCATAGAATCACAGAATGTTTTGGGTTGGAAGGGACCTTCAAAGGTCTTCTAGTCCAACCCCCTGCCAGGAGCAGGGACATCTCCAACCGGATCAAGTTGCTCAGAGCCCCGGCCAACCTGGCCTGGAATGTTTCCAGGGATGGGGCATCCACCGCCTCTCTAGGCAACCTGGGCCAGTGTTCTACAATCCTCATTGTAAAAAATTTTATCCTAAGATCTAATCTAAATCTCCCTCCCTCTATTTTGAAACCATCACCCCTCGTCCTGTCACACCAGGCCCTGCTGAAGGTCTCTCCCCACCTTCCCTGCAGCCCCCTTTGGGCACTGGGAGCCGCTCTCAGCTCTCCCCGGAGCCTCCTCTTCTCCAGGCTGAACAGCCCCAGCTCTCTCAGCCTGGCCTCACAGCAGAGCTGCTCCAGCCCTCTCAGCATCTGCGTGGCCTCCTCTGGACCCTCTCCAACGGTCCATGTCCTTCTAATGTTGGGGCCTCCAGAGCTGCAGGGAGGGTCTCAGCAGGGCAGAGCAGAGGGGAGAACAGGCACCAGAAGAAGAAAGACAGAATCTTTCTTCCTGACCCCAAACCGTCTGGTAGAACCAGACAAGTAAATCAGTCTCTAGGCTGAGCATCGTTCTCCACTGGACGGACTCTTCCATCTCATCCTCAAACACAACACCCACAAACCCTCATCGTTCAGCCTTACGCTCGTTCCTCTCCTCAGAACCTCTCGCTTATACCAAGAGTGAACTCACCATGGACTGATCTTCATAAGGGGAATTGGCGCACACGTAAAGAAGACAGTGAGGAGGAGGAAGGATTTTCTGCCCCAGACATCAGAGAGAGCACCAATCAGTGGGGCACTTAGAAAAGAAAGCAAACCCTAAGAAAGACAGACAAGAAGACAGAGAGAAATTCAAATTTTCATTGTCGATAGCAAGAGCTTTTGACAACATCATCTAAAGATAAAAATAGGAGGAGACAGTTCATTCCTATTTTCTACAAGCAGGCAACATTACCAAAACATAAGTTTGATAAACTGCTCACATCCCTTTAGGGGGGAAAAAAATCCTCGACCAGCTCGGCGCTGCTGAACACTCCAATTACTTCCCGTTCCCTGCGACTGCTCAGCCGGCAGCTGTGGTCTTCCCAGGCACGCCCGTGCAGCAGGGAGGTGCCCTGCCAGTACCTAAAACGCTGCTGGCACAGCTCCACCACATTGCCATCTGCTGCAGTTCCAGGGAAAGCTTTCTCTTTGAGGTGGAGATAAGACAGATCCGATGAGATGCCAAGGCCATTAAGCACAAATAAAATTGTTTAATGCCTTTCAACGTCTTTCAAACCCAAGAAAGGCAGGGAAGAGCCCTTCGGTGTGTATGGGGGTGCCCAATTCACATCAAATCAAACCTTTCTGAGGCCAACTCTGCGATCCTCTTGCCAAAGCCAGGGCCTAACAATCTGTTTTCCTGAGTCTGAACACACAGCTACTGGTCGTTCGCTAGAGTTTCAATTTCTGTTACTGATAAGTTCAGATGTCATTGATTTTTTTTATTCTGTTACGCTCTAGAATATGACTACAGGGCTGATCTCACGCTGATTAGAATATTTTCAGCTGAACCACACAGCTGTTACAGCCCCAAACCCACGCTGACAAGCAGCATGTTGTTCATACTGCTCAGTGAAATCCACTACACGAGCGACGCGATGTCTCCGCTCTGTCACTTCTTCATTTTGCCAGTAGCACTCCAAACTGAAATATGACCATTTATCTGTCAAATACTGCTTGACGTCAGCAAATGACACAGACGACAACGCTTCTTGCGCTGATTGCGGATTCAAATGAAAGCCTGGAAGGGATATTCCTTACCTTGACTCCATGAATCAGGCCATTCATTAAGAATGTATGCTGAGGAAAAGTCTGGTGTAACACCTAGGGGAAAACAAAACAAAACAAAGAAAACAGAGCTAGCAACTTTTCCAAAATTTCCATAACCACCTGACAGCTAGATGCCTGGAAGAGCACCAAACAGGGAAAATGGGAATTACATATTACAATATGACTAACTAACTCTGTATTTCTAAATGCCTTTGCATAAACAAAGATTCCTTTTGCATAGTTACCTGATATTAGATATCAAGTCAAAAATACGCACGCCACATTAGACTTCAGCGTGAGCTAGCATGCCACCACCAGAAAATGAGTTTTAAAAGCTAAGAATTCTTCCTGAACTTGCCAAATCAGAAGTTTACAGCTCCTTAACTAAAGGCAAATAGCCAAGATGAGAAGTTTCCCTCTTGCCTTTGCTGCCTGAGTCAATCACAGCTCAGGTCCTGAACGAGTTACTGGTGGGCTCTCCTAGAAGGAGCATGACTTGGTGGAGCAAGTCATTGCCAGGAGATTGTCTCTGTGCTTTGACACCCCAGACAACGATGGGCTGTCAACAAAAATCTCTTTTAGCCCTAAATAAGTCAGTGTAGGGTAAAAGGTACAGTCTTCCAGTAAAAAGTCAAAGCTTTGTTCAACTTTCCTTCAGTAAAGTCCCAAGTGCGCTTTTTTTTTAATACCTAGAAAAAAAAAAAAAGCCATAAATGCCAGTAAACTACCAGTAAATTCCAGTAACTTCAGGTCAGGCCTGTTACGCCTGCTTTCTTGAAATCCAACTTTCAAAAATCTAACTCACGCTTTGCTCCAAGTTAAGCTAGAGTAATTACGAGAATAATTGCCAACTCTGTTAAAAAAAGTCCTGCAGCTCCAGCTTTTTTTTTTCTTCAGACCATTACATCTTGGTTTCTCCTTCCTATACTCCAAAGGCCTTTGTTTAGATCTTTACCCTCGCCAACCCAAGGTGAACCCTACTCTACAAGAGCCAGTGTGATTCCCAAGGAGACTTACTCACCGTTAGCATCGGCGTGGTCAGCAGCCCCCAGGCAAAGAACTCCAGGAAAATCACCACCACGGCGTGGTACACGCTGGGCTCTCCGATCCCCTGTCGCTGCAAAACAGGGCGGCGTGAGTAATAAAAGAGACGTATCCCGATCCGCGATAGGTTTGAGACGCGTGGCCGGACGCTGAAACTCCACCTAAGCCGTTCCCGAGGCGATTCGCTGCTGTCTGGCGCAGGTGAGCTCGTGCTGCAGCATCCCTCCCTCTGGGGTCCACCAACACGCGCCGCTCCTACAAAGCTGATTGTTTTCAATTTGTTTTTCTCCAAGAACCAATATCTTTGACACTACTATGCTTTCTCTAAACTTATCATCCTTTCACTCCTCGCCTTAGGGACTTAGAAAGGCCACACCTTCACTCTCCGCATATTTTGACAGCGGTATGTGCGACATCCCGGAGAAGACTCTGGGAGTTTGGGATGGCAATTTAACTCCTCGGGACCAACTCCATCTACCCAGCATAGTGGGATCAGCCCACCCCCACACCTCAAGGCCTCGCTCATTTTCCTTTTCGTAAACATTTCTCGCGGTGCTTTCAGGGCAGCGTTTGTTCGGTCGCTTTTCCAAGCGCCAAACGTCAGCTGCTGGCCCGAGAGGTTTTTCTCCTGCCACGGGGGACGCACCTGCAAAGTCACGAGCTCACAAGGAAAACAAATCCCAAGGAACAGGAGGAAAGCACACAAGTTTCAGCTGAATTACATCAGGGAACTGCACAGGCCCAGCATTTAGTAGCATTTTTTATATTTAGCCAACCGCATGATCTGAACTCACCACGAAGTGTACTCCAGCCCTTGTACATTATTAATAAAACCACCTAAAATGTCTGCAATCCCAGCAACTTAGACAGCTTCCAGCCGCTTGAAGGGTATCCAGAATTTAAAAAAAAAAACTTCCATCAGCTGCACAAAGCTCGCATCCAAAGGGATATTGGATTTGGTAGGGGAAACCTCAAATCCTCGGGCACTTCTAGGCTAAGAGAACGGACTCTTGCATTAAATCTCCTCACAGCTGACGAACATTTCTACACTGCACTCTTGAGATACAAATCGTTTCACGGAGCAGACCAAAGATGTATCTGTATCAGTATCCAGCCTCCAGCATTCGCTACTGACAGATTCTCAGGGACAGGAACTCAAGAAACTCGGCATGTGGAGAGCAATCTTTTACCCAGTCACATCCTCCCGGGTTTTGACAGAACAACGCTGCATTTCAGATAACGAATACAGCCGTGAGTTATTTGAAAGATGAGAGAAGGCAGCAAGAAACATTATTCTGCTGAAACCTTGTTGATGTTCACAGACTCCATTAAGCCTGGCTCCCGCAGACAGGCTAAGTCTGCCTAAAAAACAAGTCAACATCATCAACACGAGAGGCACCCTACCTGAGGGGGACGCGGTCGTTACAATCAGTCCGTTTTCTCGCACACAAACGAGATAATGCTTTGTAGCAGAGGGAGAAGCCCCTCTGGTGACATGAATCCAGTAATTAAGAGCAGAGCTATCACTACCCACCTTGCTCTACCGGTGTAAAAATCTCTCAGAAGAGAGCAGCCCCCTCCTCTTCCTCTCGTTGTCGCCCTTTATACCCTCTCAAACACGGCTGCAACAGAATTACCAGCCAATGTCTCTTGATGGAGTAGGTCTAGATCTACCCGGTTCACAACCTGACGTCACTCCTTCCACTTATCAACCATCTTATTGCGCTGGAGTCCTCAAACAATTCAGGATAGCTCATCCCTGGCGCGCGCGGTCACGCCACAAACCGCTCCTTTAGAGGATCACAGAAGGGTTTGGGTGGGAAGGACCTTCAAAGCCCACCCAGCCCAACCCCCTGCCAGGAGCAGGGACATCTCCAACCGGATCAGGCTGCTCAGAGCCCCGGCCAACCTGGCCTGGAATGTTTCCAGGGATGGGGCATCCGCCACCTCTCTGGGCAACCTGGGCCAGTGTGACACCACCCTCAGCGTACAAAATTTTTTCCTACTGTCTGATCTGAATCTACCTCCCTCTGTTTTGAAACCATCACCCCTCGTCCTGTCACACCAGGCCCTGCTGAAGAGTCTCTCCCCACCTTTCCTGCAGCCCCCTTCGAGGACACACAGCTGCTACTGCAAAATAGAAAGATACTACAAGATATAGGTAGAAAGATACTGCTACAACGCCTCGCAGCCGTGGCAGCCTCAAACCCAACGGCCGAGGCCAGCGCTGGCCCCACGGCTGGCGAGCGGCCGGTCCGGCGGGGGGCGAGGGCAGGGCCGCCCCCAACCCCCCAACCCCCAACCGGGGGGGGCCGTCAGCAGGCCCCGCACGGCCCCGCACCGGCTGCCGCCCCCTCCCCGCCCAGGCCCCCCGCGCTCACGCCGGCCCCGTCGCGGATGACGATTTTCTTGGCCAGCAGCACGCTGCGGTTGAGCCGCTTCTTCTTCTTCTTCTCGCCGGTCATGGCGCCGCCGGGCCGCTGCCTTTCGCCTGTTTCCGCGGCTGCCCCATCCTCCCTGCGACGGGCAAAGCCGCGCCGAGCCCGGGCCCGGACCCGGACCCGCACCGGGCG
>WHYT01014079.1:17516-55299 GCA_009806455.1 Tetrax tetrax
ATATACAGCAAAACCAGAATGAATAATAAAACTTTCTCCTTCAAACAGAAACGGGCTTTGGGTGAAAAATTCACCTCATTTTGTAGGAGTCCATCTACCTGTCAGCAGCTGCAGAAGCACTTCAGACAGGTACTAGAAGATGCTGTGTGAGTTCGCAGAGTTATTCCTTCAGCAAATCCCTCAGAGTATTTATTGCTCATTTATTGCTTATTCTGCAAGCTTGTGCCATGTTTTTGGTTTTGGTTTTGTTTTTTTTCCCTTCTCTTAATTGCTGGACTGCAGCATCTGCTCAGACAACGTGCGCTCCTTGAGGTCCCTGACATAGCTTGGGTATCCCGTGGGCTACACGTGAGTCACTGCCCTTTAGCATCCTGTGGTCTCTTTTGGGGTACTCCAGTAAGTAAAGCAAGCTTCTTTTTCATCATCTCTGTTTGCACATAGCTAGATCATGCACTTTTCCACCCTTGATCTATTTCAAAAGTGCCAAGAAATATTGCAAACCAGCCTAAAATTACACTTTACATGCGGTAGTCTGATTTATGGTGTAATTATAAAAACATGCCATGGTAGTTATTAGTTGTGAGATTGAGTATTACACGTTTCTGACTGTAAAACATACTGGGCAATTTCTAGCTGTGATTGTATATTCATCTCTAAAGAGAAAATGGGCTTAATTACACCAACATTTTAAAAAGTGAGAAATAACGGAAAAATGGAAGAAAGGTTAAATTTAAAGACAAGAGCTGTGAATGCATAAAACATTTATATTATCACACTTTTCTAATTGAACATCTAAGCAGAAGCTAATGATTTGATTTAAATTCATTCTTTTTTTACATAAGTAGCATGTGAAGAATTTTGGGGTTTAGAATTTATAATGACACTATTTTTTCCCTAACATTACTCATCTTCAGCATAGTAGATTAAGACAGATGTAGGAAGCATTACAAATCAAGGAAAATAACTACTTTCACAAAATAAATGATTCTGTAACCTTTGATTATCTGTGTTGATTCCTCAGTGCCAGCAGAGTTTAAAACTATTCACATAAAAATGGTACCTACAGTCAGATGTAGTGGAACTCAGTATTTTATTTACCTTTCCCCCTCCCTGAAATAGTTGAAGATGTCCCTCCTTATGTGGCCTTGGATGTTGAAGGAGCAGTAGAGTTAGCTGTGAGGGAAAGAATATGTTGCTGGAGTCATTGCATTTTTTTATTTCAAAAACATTACTCCAGGTCATGTTCAGGGAGAATGTATGATATCAGTGGTACCACCAATGCATACACGTATCCTACTGACTTTGGTTACAGTTCTGCATGGCACAATGCCAGCACTATGACTTTGGTTTTAATACAATAAGCAAATAAACCAATCTTATTCCTCCTTTCCAAAATTAGAAGATTTCCCCATTCCTGCAATCTGGCTACTTCCATTCTTTATAAAATTGGGCAGTTCTGAAGTCTATGTTTTCCTCTGGAATATTTTTTCCTTTTTTTTTATTTGCTTAATTTTGCATGGTATTTATTAAACTTTCATAGAATCTTAGAATAATAGAGTCGTTTAGATTAGAAAAGACCACCAAGATCATCAGGTCAAACCATAAACCTAACACTGCCACATCCACCACTAAACCATGTCCCTAAGTGCCACATCTGCACATCTTTTAAATACCTCCAGGGATGGTGACTCCACCACTTCCTTGGGCAGCCTGTTCCAGTGCCTGATCACTCTTTCACTAAAGAAGCGTTTCCTAATATCCAACCTAAACCTCCTCTGCTGCAACTTGAGGCCATTTCCTCTTGTCCTATCATGAGTTATTTGGGAGAAGAGACCAACACCTGCCTCCCTACAACCTCCTTTCAGGTAGTTGTAGAGAGCAATGAGGTCTCCTCTCAGCCTTCTCTTCTCCAGGCTAAACAACCCCGGTTCCCTCAGCTGCTCCTCATAAGACTTGTGCTCCAGACCCATCACTAGCTTTGTTGCCCTTCTCTGGATGCACTCCAGCAACTACATCCTTCTTGTACTGAGGGGCCCAAAACTGAACACAGTATTTGAGGTGCGACCTCACCAATGCTGAGTACAAGGGCACAATCACTTCCCTAGTGCTGCTGGCCACTGTTCCTAATAAAAGCCAGGATGCCGTTGGCCTTCTTGGCCACCTGGGCACTCTGCTGGCTCATGTTCAGACAGCTGTCTGCCAGCATTCCCAGGTCCCTTTCCCCTGCACAGCTTTCCAGCCACTCTTCCCCAAGCCTGTAGAGTTGCATGGGGTTGTTGTGACCCAAGTGCAGGACCCGGCACTTGGCCTTGTTGAATCTCATACAGTTGGCCTCGTCCCATCAATCCAGTCTGTCCTTTGTAGGGAGAGAAGTCAGAAGAGAAATGAGCTGTATTTTTTTTTTCCCCCAACTAATCAACTGAGTTGCACATGAAGGAATACTAAAATGTTGTGGCACACCCTAAAATGCCAGCACAATTGCAGTGGAGTATGAGCCTTACCATTCAACAAGCAATACAAAGGGTGGACACAATGCAGTGCTGATTCACTGCATGAGAATAGCAGGCAGCTGCCTTGGGCAGCAACTTTTAGGAGGCAGTTTGCTGCCTATGTTGCCTACAACGCAAAAATAAAGCTGAGCATTTTTTTTTGCCTGATCCACCCATCACTGCTTTGTCCTTCTGTGTTCCTCTACAGCAGCCCTTGGGAAGGGCTGCTAAAGTGGAACAGGGTGGATGATGCTGAGAACTTGTTTTTCCCCACAGCTTCCTTCTGTCTCACCCCACTATGACTTGGCAACACCTTCCAAGCACAGCTCAGCTCTGCACTTTCCCTTTTCCTCCTGTGCAAACACGGCCCAGGCATAGTTCCCATGCTCTTCTGTTCCCTGCAAATTTGGGAAGCCTATTCAGTCGAAATCAATTAGAGAAGGTGGATGGTTCCTCGGGAAAGGTGGAAGAGGAGAGGAAAGAGAAGATGTTGCTGTATGGGAATAAAACATGACTCGTCTATTAAGGATGCTGGAAGAGCAAATTTTTGGGTGGTGGGGAAAGGAAAGATGGGGAAGAAAAGAAAAGCGGAAGGGGAAGAAAGAGACCCCAAGTCCTTATATGTTTCCACCTTCTAAGCTCCTCTGATCCCTCCCAAATCTCCTCTTCCCAGCCCCCAGGAACTTGCTTTACAGCAACACTGAATTTTCCTTCTGCTGAGAAGCTGAATAAATCCCTGCTGCCTGGGAAAGGAGCCTTGTGCCTCCTTGTGCCTCCCTCAGCAGCAGTGAGCTGAGACAGGAGAGGCCCCTCTGCTTAAATAACCAACCTCCGTGAAATAAAGGGCAACTGCTCCAATTTTTCAGTGTTTTCTGGTACACTGGGTTAATGTATGCAGAATTGTTTGACTGAGGAGTAACCAGTTGGCCCGGAGAGCCTCTGCATCTGAACTGAAACCGGTACCAAGTTCAACGCCTCAGAGCCCGACCATAGGTTTCCGCACTATGAGAGCCACACGAGAGTGTTTATGGGAAGGACAGGAAAGCCTGGCAATCCTTATCTTCAGATCAGGCATTTCTGAATGTTTCTGAACAAGCTGGTCATCCCAGACAGGATCTGGTCACGTAGGACAGAGCAACTCACAGGCTACCGCAGTCTGTGCTGAGATACGAGTTCAGCTAAAAAGACAATGATGGAGTCATTATTGGTGCATCCTTCTCTACACTGCGGGTTTCATCCACAGCAGACACCCTAGCACAGACTTCAACCTCGCAATTGTTAGTAAGTGGCAGGATTTAAAAGACTACATATATTTAGGACTTTTATTGCTTTCACTTTTGCGGTTTCTCTATCTTCAGGCTTCACATTTTCTGCATTTTTTGAGTGATAAGAGTGAGAAATTATTATAATAAAAACTTAAATTCCCAGTTGACTACATGACTTCAGGTGGTGATGGCTTTAAAAGAAAAACCCAAATACTTCAAGACTCTAGATCAAGTGTTGAGAGAAGTATATGAATATAAATCAGAAGTGAATCCATACTGGGAAATACAAATTATTTATAAATACCTGAAAGAGAGAATACAACAAATCTTAACCCCTTTTTCCTACAGATGTATGAAAAAGACACAGAAAAACTGGCAAGGATTCAGAGGAGCATAGAAATGATAAAGGAATGTTTCACACTTGTGAAAGAGGTGCAAGGAGGTTCATTTAGCCTTGAAAAGAGAAGTTGTGCTGTTTCACATTGCAGCTAAGCCAGTCCAACCACTGGCACTTGTCTGACGCCTTCACTAGGCCTTGATTCAATGAAGTAAGTCAGCAGAAAACTCATTTTACAGAACTGAAAGCTTCTCCACTTTATCCTCTGAACTGGTTCATCACAATCACATGAGGGCTGGCTTAATGGGGAAAAAAGTAGGGTGGTTAATTTTGGTAGCCACTAACTTTTAGACTGGCTTAGCTTTAATTGTGAAAGTGCACCATACACAAATACCTGATACAGAAATACAACCTGTATATTTTAGGAAGAAGAGGATATTGAGCAACTTTGCTATATCTGCTGAGAAATAAGACAAAATAATTCTGCTAGGTATTTATCAAGAATTCATGTTTTATGTGAAAAAATCCCTTTTATAACAGGAAGAGTGCGGGATACTGAAACATTAAAATCCCCTACATAAGAATGTTGTGCAATTTCCTCCACCGGAATTTCCTCCGCTAGAATAATTACCAGTGTATTATGCTTATGTATGCCAGGATTAGTCCAAAATTTCTTATCCTGCCTTGGTGCATAGGTGGATTGGAGGATGATCTCTTGAGTCCCTTTTTCTGACTTTGCTATTTACCAAGTTCACCCATCCCGCTTGATTTAGCTCTAACCGAACTTGATACTACTTGGAAAAATGGCTTTAACAAGAACAGAGTCAAAATCTAATCCTGTTGTTTGACTAGTATTTTGTTGATGACTAGAAAAGAACACCATCAACAGACACACTATTAGCTACACTGCTCATGATCTGCTTTGTATTCTGGAAAACTTCCTGGATTGACACAACTGGTCTCTAAATACACCAAGAAAATAAGCCCATGAGAATAAGTCATGCTTCAGAGGTGATTCCCAAGCTTATGGTTCACCTCTGAACCATAAGCTTGGGAATTCCCAAGCTTATGGTTCAGACCACAAATGGGATTGCAACACTTGCAAGCAGTTGCTTAAGCATGATATAAATCCAGTTGCAAATACTGGAAGTGGGGTCACCAACTGGGAAATGTGCACACTGAGCTATACAATTTCATTAATATATCAGAAGAAAAGTATATCAAACAGCAAATTTTTGTTGAAACATAAGTGATGGCCATGTTCAAACTGCAGAAGTGTCAAACGGGAGTTAAAATGAAGCAGAGATGTGCTGTGTTCAGGATTGGGTGGGGTTTTTTAAAAAACTTTTCTAGAATTGATAAGCTGCAGAATCAATGGATCAGATTTGGAAAATATTGAAATGTACTTAACTTTCTGTCTCCCCATAGTCAATAAATGCCATTATTAATGAGGTTCTCTAGTCAAGTGTTTTGTACAAAACTCTCCACTTCCTTAATAGAAAGAATAGAATGAAAAAGATACAGGCATTAATTAAGAAAATATGCCAATTACTTTAATTAATGTATCTTTATTAGCTAAAGAACTAGACAAAACAGTTCAAATGCAGCAAGCCTGTGGACTCATCTAGACTTTACAGGTGAGGGATCAAGCTAAGCAGCATGCTTTGTGGAGTACCTTTTCAAGTCTTTGGAAGTCCTGTCAAATGGAGAGGATCAATAATAGTTTAGGAAGAGTGCATAAGCCCTTCAAAGAAACTTGAGCCCAGAACTTGCTGTGTAGTCATGCCCACCCTGCCCATGCTGCGCAGCCTCACGTGGGAACCACCCCTGTGGGACATAAAGCTGCCATCCAGCGTTCAAGGAGCAGGCAGCTTTCTTCTTTGACAAGCCCTGCTACCTTTGAAGCTCAGATCTACTTGTTCTCACGGGACTGATTAAAGGAGGAGAGGAAACTTCAAAAGACTTCGCTGCCTCTGTGAACTAAGTAGTCAGAAGGCTGCACTGACAACCTCTTGCAATATGTACTATAGTTTATTTTTTAACTTGTTCCTCTTTAGCATTAGCATCTTCTTTCTGTTTGTGTGTAAGAATCCTAAAGTTCACAGATAACGTCATAGAATAATCAGTTCCTCCGCCTTAGATGGGACTCTCCCATATTTCTTCCCGCTGGGCTTTGTTTATTTTTTGCTTTGAAGTTTTGTTGTCAGTTACACATTTTTAAAGCCATTGTGATTCTGATTCAGCAGTGTGATATACGGTTGTGATTGCCTGACTGACAAGAGGAGTATTTTTATCATAGACATCACTCACTGGGAAGGGCAGTAATGCCCAATACATGGAATAGGAAAGATCAAAATGCTAACAAAATCCTGAAAAGGGGTCTGCAGTTCCTCCAGGCCTCTAATTTCACTCACTTAATGCTGATTTGTACTGATGCTGTCTGTTACTCCATTGCCAGACGCAGTCCATCTACTTTATGAGTCCAAAGCAGGATGATGCACAAGTCATCTCCCTTCTCTCAGTTCTGACACTGACCCTTGGTCAAGATCCTCTGCTCATTTTGTTCTCCTGCTTCCATGTGCCCTCATGGAAGGAATGACTTCCTCAGATGATTCACCAAAATACTACTTCTCATCCAAACCCCTTCCAAAAAACGCATTTCATAAGGCACTGTTGCTTACATGAATAAATTTTTAAATTAATCTCAGAGGGAACTTCCAAGTGTCTCCAGTTTGACAGGTATGTCTTTTCAGGTTGTAATGTGAAAAGGCCAGGGATTTTTCTTTATTTTGGTGACACTGCATCAAATATATTGCCCATGAGGTAACTCAGATGTCCCATTTGAGAAGCCCAAATTAAAGATGAAGCCAGATATATATTTATATAATAAATAAGCTGACAGAAATGCTTTGATGATTATGCAGGCATCTAATTTTGAGGATGTCTTGAAACTGTTGACCCCAGTGATTCAAATCTCATCCTTTCAAAGAAAAATATTTTACTTAACTTACTCTCTCAGTTTATAGTTGTGTCTTTTATCTTACCTCCCTTGAACTCCAGAGGCCTAATTCATCCTTTGTGTTACTCCTCTTGGGATAACAGAGGCCACGCAGATGACATTTCTTGCTTTCACTGGTTCTGCTTTTGTCTTGGTCATTCAAAATACAGGCAAAAAGAAGAAGAAAAAAACCCCAAATGCCTCTTGATGTACCTTATCACACTCATGACAGCCTGATCTTGTGGCTTGCTCCCACTATGTGTTTGCAACAAGCCATTCCTTTCCCCAAAGCTCTCCAACAAGCTAAGGCAGCTGCTGTCACTCTGTCCCTGCTCTTCTCCTCCGCCAGTCCTGCCCCCATGGCTTGCAGGTAGCAGATGTCCTATTTGGCACACATGTACTGATAAACAGAAGAGCATGAGGGTGTGAGCACTGGTTTTGGACCCCTGATTATCTACATTGCTTAATCTTGAATCCCATGTTTTGGCTCTTTATTGGACCACTTCACTCAGCGCTATCTGCAAGACAACCTGCTCCTGAGCCATTAGTGGAGTGGACACGAGCCAGTGAGTCTCACTTGACCTCAGAGCCATGGACTTCAAACAGAATTGGCAGACCTGGAGAAGAAAAAAGCACGGCCAGGCATCCTGTCTACTGCCTTCCTTACGGAGTTCCAGTTATGTGGTGTAGTACCAGCCTTATTGCATCTGTAGTGTTTGCCCCTGTAGATGACACTGCTAGTGCTAAGAAAAGAGCGGAAATAAAAGCAACTGCTAATTAATCACATGATTTTGGAAGAACTTTTTACTCGCACAATAGTGCTACCATTTTTTTATGCTCTAGGAATAGATGGCAACTGCGTCTGCCAGCGAAGGCTGCCGAAACATCAGTGAAGACATACAGTTTGTTCACTTTTAGGTAAATAAATCTTGGGTTAAAAATAAAAGTCACTTGTACTCCTTGCTATATATCTACACACCTATATTCCTGGCTACATACACTGGAGGAAATGCTACATGCATGACTCAGAGGATGCGTCTCTACTGTTCAGAGACTGGAGGGTAAGTTCACACCACCCTGATGAGGATAGGTGGCATGGCCCTTAAGCAGAAGCACCTCTGTTTGAAGGAACCTGAACTATTAAACGCAATTCATGAGATAGCTTCTTCGAGCTGTGTTACTGCAGCGCCTTAAAAAGGGAGAGCAGAGGCAGCGCTATCTCCTGCTGCTCCCAGCAATGTGGTTCATACTCTCACCAGGGGAACCAAAGCTTGGGTGGTAAAAGTTGGTACATACTGTAAAAATATATTTACTGTATAAGTTAAAAAATAATTTAAAAATTAACAGCTAAAAAAAATTATTTACCATAAAATTAAATACCAACTTTTCCCTCTGCAAAGCATCAGGGAATAAAGTAAGCTATGATTATGGTCCTGTCACAGTTTCAAAAGAAAACAAGACATCTTCCCACCCCTGTTTTGCAGCTTAGTCACATACTTTGGTGCTGTTATCTTTGACTGGTCCAGTGTAAAGAGTTTTGTTAGGAATTTACTGAAACTGTAGGCAATTAGCATCTCTCCAGACTAAGGCTTTATATTAACAATGCTGTCCTTGAAGAAAGGCATGATAGACAATAGACAAGAGTAATAATAGAAAGAATAACATACAAGAAAACTAAGTTCAAAATCATATTAAGATGCATGAGCTGAAAGTGATAGTTCATGTATTTACATTTTCTCTGCATCACCTGTCCTATACATCTGTTTATTAGCCTGAGTCTTAGGAGTTTTGTCCTTGATAAACACTACCAGAAACGCGCCTAAAGAGTTACTGATTTAAGGTCATAATAGAAACTATCACAATATTTGTAGTGCTAAAGTGGTACGTTATTGGTGCAAGCTAATAGCCACTACTATTGCTGTAAAGCTTCGTGGAAATGGGACACAAATGTTTGTGATTAGCAAGAGACATGGTTCATCCAGATTAATTCAGTCACAACAGGCGTGACTCGTGAAGGGTAGTTCTGAGGTCACTATAAAGTCAGTGCTAAAGAAACTATACTGGGGTTTTAAGAGCCTGTGCCTCTGGAGATTTTGATAATGCTTTATTAAATAATTTGATTAGAATTTGTGATTTAACTACTGAGGTGCAAAGGTTGCCAGAAACTGCCAAAGGGGTTGTGATTTTTTTTCTTACAACAATGCATATGTAAATTCTGAAGGAAAGTCACTGCACTGTTTGGGAAATTAGATTTCCTATCTCCCCCAGGAAATGCTTAGATGAAATAGAGAAGTACATATGGAAAGGCATGCGTACAGTGCGTTCAGTCACGCATGCTGGGTGAAATCCTGGCTCAAACTGCAGGGAACTTTGCCAGTGAGTTGAGAGAGGCCAAAATTTTAACTTCTGTATTTACATTTGCATCTGGATTTCACCAGGAAAGATTTGCTTTCTGGCTTTTGGAACATCCCTTCTTCATGCTAGACTCTAAAGAAAACTGCTTTTCACATTAAAAACAGCACTTGGCACACAGTGTGGCATTACAGCCTGCTCGTACTTTGTCTTCTGGTGCTTTGAATCAGGATCATCCTTGCTTATCAAGTCAAGCTGCCTACTGCTTCGCTACCCGAGGTATATTAATGCTGCTTTGTAAGCCCATTCTTTTGTCCCTATTAGAGTCCTCGCTCATAAATCATTCAAATCCCTGAACCTGAGCCCTGCTCTACTATGGCCTTTAGTCATTTTTATTTATGCCTGGAAACTCTTCGGGATGTCAGAAAGAAAGTCGACTGAGACAAATGTGTGCCAATGTATTTCTTTCCTCTTCCAGTGCAAATGCAAATGGGTTAGCTTCTAGCACTTTGGGTTTGAACAAGAGTGGAGCAAAAGAATATTTCCACAGCCAGACATGAGTCCCAGTTGTGAGAAAGGGACCAACAGCATTGCCTCCTGGACAGCCAGGTGCCTGGCATTTCCCAGCTGAGGCATGTTTAGCTGAGTCCTCATTCGGATACATCAGCCAAGGTGATTTACCCAGCCAGAGCCCAGTGAACGTACTCAGAATCCTTTCTAAATAAAATTACTACGAATCTTAACACAGAGATGGGGTTGTAGGGGTCGTTCAGCCTTGAGAAGAGAAGGCTCCAGGGAGACCTAATTGTGGCCTTTCAATATCTAAAGGGGGCCTACAAGAAAGATGGAGAGAAACTTTTTAGCAGGGCCTGTTGTGGTAGGACAAGGGGTCATGGTTTTAAACTAAAAGAGGGTAGATTTAGATTAGACAAAAAGAAGAAATTTTTTAAAATAAGGGTGGTGAAACACTGGTGGAACAGGTTGCCCAGAGAGGTGGTAGATGCCCCATCCCTGGAAACATTCAAGGCCAGGTTGGACGAGGCTCTGAGCAACCTGATCTGGTTGAAGATGTTCCTGCTTCTTGCAGGGGTGTTGGACTAGAAGACCTTTAAAGGTCCCTTCCAACAAAACCATTCTATGATTCTATGAAATTATGACATTGAACGTGATACTCTCAGACTAGTTAAAGCACATGACACACACCAAAAAATAATTTAAAAAAATAAATCAAGAAATCACCTGAATATAACTTGGAGTAGTAAGCTACTATGAAGTTCAAACTTAATAAGGATGGTAAGTAGAAGCTAAAAAAAAAATTTATGCGGTAAATTAGTATATATTTTCTTATTCATGCAGTGTTAGCAGACAAAACATTTCCAGACTTCGTGTGCATTTACCAGTATATTGTCTCTCACTCCGATACAGTAGCTTGAAAGAGCACAAGACTACCTGCTGTCTAACTAGCTCAGGTGATAGATGTTTGTGATTTCAGGGTAGGGATTAATGAATTAAATTAGCTATGCTTCCCTGTGCAGCAATTTGCGAGAAGCATGGATGGATTTATGATTTGCATAATAACAAGGGCTGAGATACTCAAAGATAAGGAAAACAGAACAGAATATTTCAGTCGGAAGGGACTTACAACAATCATCTAGACCAAGATTTAGCCAAACAGCTCCAATTAATGTAAGTGGGAATTGTATGGCTAAGACCACTAATTAGTTTTGCGTCTTCAATCAGGAATCTTTACAGTGTTATAAGTTTTCTTATAGAACCTAGTATTTGTGCTGCAGGTAAGCTGAATATCATACAGAAGAGGAATTGTTTAAATCCTACACGCACACTCAAAATAAGATGCTGGCCCAGTGAATGGAACAAACCAGGTGTTAGCTCGAGCTGGAGTGATCTGTAAGGTTTAAATGCTCAATAAGCTTACTGACAATACCCAGATGAGATTAGTAAAGCTAATTTTATTCTTCATGGAGAAAGCACAATATCAGCAAAACAATTTTTGCTCAGTGGATGGGAAAAAAAAAGGTGTTACGCAGAAGAATAAATTACATGAAGCAGAGAAAAACTAGTTGGGCAGTAGTTGTACAACCAGTTTTACAGAGTGCCAGTTATTATAATATGTATAGATGACATTAGCTTGATGTTTCCCAACCTGTGTATTAAATATGTATTTCTGGAATATACCCAGGTCACTTCTGAAGAGCTCCTGTGGGTGATATAGTTACCAATACTAAACACAATTACAAATATTGTTCCTTTGTATAGCTACCAGAAGATCCTATCCATCCCACTCATCTGCTTCTCCAGTCCATCTTACCCCTGGCCCCTGCTCTGGGTGTGTGATGCGTAGTTAATTTGGCACGGTTGATAATCTGGCCACTTGTACCTGCAGAGATGCCAGCTCTTACAGTTGTAGGTAAGCACCTCGTCTGGCTTCCCAAACATTTATTTTTTTCCTACTACAAAGTGAAAAGCCCTAAACAGATGCATTGAATATATTCACTCTGGATGATGGAAAAAAGCACCAGCACCGTAAAAGGAAGACGGCAGAGTTTTATTGGAGAAAGTAATCAGAACATGCCCTACTAGTACCTCTCCTGTTTTCAAACGGCAGTGATCCAAATATCATCTTTGCCCAGGGAACAGCCACAGCAGCCTTGACCTGAGGACAGAGGCTGAGAGGTTAAGAAGCGAGGTTTCCTGGATAGGTTACTGATGAATATTTTATTGTTTAAAGTCACTCCACTATCAACCAGATCTGAATAATCACATTTATCGCCTATATACAGTATCAAAAACCTGGCTCTGTAGCTATTGCACTCCTCTAAAATATCGAGAATGTGGACTTTAGGGCTCATAAAATACAGAAATAATTGTTTTGTACCGATTTTGCTTTCCCTTAGCTATATATTTCATTTCTTCCCTTCTCCTCTTCCCTCTTAACAAGCCTTCTGCTTGGCAATTTAATTTTTTTCCTTTTTCGGACTGTCAGTCACAGACAATGTCTTGACTTACAAAGAGATCTTTACTTATTCCAGAAGCCTTTTTTGTCACTATGACTGCAGGCTTTAAGCTTATCTCCTGCCTCTCAGATAAGCTCCCCCTTCACTAAGATCCATCCTATAATCTCAACCTATTTATATGTGATTTAACCTCCTTGAGATGAATAGATTTTTTTTTTTTTGCTTGTTTTATTTGAAAGGATTTTATTTAGGGGACTCAGTTCTGATACAATCTAGACTTCTGGCACGCAGTTAAAAAATATAAACAATAATGAAGAAAGCTTTCCATTTTCTGAGAGAGGCAGTTTGGCACAAACTGTAGATACACAGCACACATGAAAAATTAAAAGGTGGAAACAAACAATTTCCTTTGCATAGGCATTAATCCTTCCAGGCTAGCAAAACTTTATGGGATATACTTCTGCCATTGTCTTGTTGCAGATACAGGAAAGATAATTTCTGTGCTTAGTTCATAAGTAATTCATAAACAATCTTTATTTTGTCAACAGCTGGCAGGTATACAAAGAGAGGAGAGCTTCCTAAAAATCTAATTACTATATTCTTGAGGGCTAAAAGAGCCTGTAGGCTGCTGGAATTAAGTACCTGTGATTTGTCTGTGAATTCAGGCATTTGCTTCATTAAAACTTCATTAAATCTGAATACTTACACTCTTCATTCCATGTATTTCTTAAATGTTCTGACAGTCTCTCAAACATTTATCCTGTTGATATGTTCATTTTTAGTAATAATGTATTATTTATATTTACAGACATAACTGAAACCCTTAGATATTGCAGAAAGATGATATCTTACAGGTAATGCCTTTATGCAAACACTTGAAACTGGAAAGCAAATTCAGAATTTTCCACACACATTCATTTAATCCTATTTGGGCCTCTCCACTAAAGAGCAAAAGACATGCAGTGAATTTTTCTAAGAAGGAAGGCAGCCTTATCAAACTCACCTCCAAATGAACTGCAGCAACTCTTAATTTTTCTTTACAGGTAAGAAGCAGTTACTTTTCATTACTTTGGGCAGTAACATCTCATTAGCACAGCACATCAGGAAGCTGGGGAACCATCAGCTATGCCTGATATTAATTCCAAGTTTTTTTTCAGCTTGGCTCCATCCAAGCAGAAAATCAAGTTGGGTTATGCAGTGGATAAAGGGTAGGAGAAGTTCTGGAAACACAGCTGAGCATGAGGACTGGAGGAAATGTTCTGGCAAACTCAACTTTGGCCCTAGCAGAGGCTGACTTCTGCTATTTCAGTCCCTAGGCAGAGATTTTTGGCAGTTAGGCAGCAAATCACTTCCCCTGCCAAGTAAGTGAAAAGAAATATATTCTTGATGACATGTTAGTTTACGTGGCAGGTCAGGGAGGATATTGGTGAATAGGAGGTCCAGCATCTCGCTCTGGCGCGGGTTGCACAGCTGAGATACACTGCCTGCAGGAGCTAAGGGTATCTAATTACAGCCCTTGCTCACAGATGTCCCCACTGGCATGAACCCTAGTTATAGCCATCAGTGACATGTACTTTGGCAAGATCCTGACAGAATGGATATTTTCCAGGACGCCAGGAACAGCTAAGAGCTCGTGGAGCTGCACCCTCCACATAGGAGGGTCTGCACTCTGAGGCCAAAGATAGAGAAACAAGCTTGAGTATCCTAACAACAAAGTGTCTACCTCTTTATGTGTACATAAATAATTTTTACTCTTCCACGTGAGAAGGTGAACACTGAGTCTCTAATAAGACTTCATTAATTTCACTTCAGTCTGTGTCAAGAAATGATGAAGTCTGGTAGACAGATACTTAACTGTGGAGCCCGGTATAAAGACAGAACCACCTCTACCGTATTCAAAGCATCCTTAGGACAGACACCCTGGGGGGAAATGAGCAGGCAAAGGACTGTGAGACACTATACAAGTACTGTGAAGCCATTCATTCCTTGACAGTTTAATATTGCTCCTCAGTTTACATGGGCTGTGAAACAGGCAGAGTTTGACACCAATATGGTCAGTTCTGCCATCAAGGATAACAGCTTAGGTCTTGGTAGAGAAAAAAAACAAACTAGTGGAAACATGGTATTCTTAGGCAGTCAAGAAAGGTAGCTAAGGTTGTCAATTTATCTATACTAGAGTGCCTGCTGTGGGCTTTCACCTAATGGCTTTCACTGCCTTCATACTTTTACAGAAGCTGTAAGCATCCATGATAAGGACTGTGGTATTTCTTCTATTAAACATTAACAGGAATTTTAAATTAATTTCAAGTGAAAACATGCAAAGAAAACAAAACAGAACATTCAGTTTCTGAGTCTGACAAAATAAATGACTGCATCTCATTTGTTTATTTTAACCTAAATTAAAGAGTTAACATTGGTTAAGCACAGCTTGCATTGGTGCATAGAGGCAGAAAGGAAAAGCAAATGCTTTGGGAGACCTTATAGCTGCCTTTCAATACTTAAAGGGGGCTTATAAGAAAGATGGGGAGAAACTTTTTAGCAGGGCCTGTTGCAATAGGACGAGGGGTAATGGTTTTAAACTAAAAGAGGGTAGATTTAGACTAGAGATAAGGAAAAATTTTTTTACAATGAGAGTGGTTGCCCAGAGAGGTGGTGGATGGCCCATCCCTGGAAACATTCAAGACCAGGTTGGACGGGGCTCTGAGCAACCTGATCTGGTTGGAGATGTCCCTACTCCTTGCAGGGGAGTTGGACTAGATGACCTTTAAAGGTCCCTTCCAACCCAAACTATTCTATGATTCTATGATTAATTACTGTTCTCTGACCACAGGTAGGATTTTGAAAAGAGCTGGATTAGTGAATAGTATACCTGCAATAATCACAGCTAAAGTGAATACATAAATTTGAAACACACAATCACCAATATAATTATTATTAGACATTTTACCTTTCAAGAATCACTCTGTTGAACAGAATAATTATATAAATACATTTTGAATCCCTTTGTTAAAACACAAAGGGATTAAAAAACCGCTTTAAAAAATACTTCGTTATTTTAAAAAAAGGGTATAAGCAAGACTCATAAATTTTGAAAATTTCCTTAAAAAGCATTTTCTTTTGCAAAAGTTCCTGCCCAGGAATGATACCACCCTTGTGATTAGCTTCTCTGAGGAGTAGATTTAGGGGTAATTCTTAACTTGCTCTTCTGCAAACCAATGCTCTCATCTTTTGATTGTAGCTCCCTCCAAAAAAAAATGTGCTTTTTCCCCACTAAAACCTATTCTGAAGCCTGACCGATGCTACAGGAAGGCAGGCTGATAAGAAGTGGGAGTAGAGGTTGGTTTTAATTAGCTAGATCATGAGTTACATTTTCCCTATTATGAGAAGCTCTTTCGCTGAATCCTCATGCTGTCAAATTCTAGGAGACAGCATGAGGCTGTTGATCCACGTTGATGGTTAACATGGAAGATCGATGTCATTTCCACTCAACGTTTGCAAAGGCCTGATTGTCTTTCTGTCGTTGCTGTGGTAGAAGCTAGGTCAGAATGCTATTTATTCACAGACAGGAAAATCACCAAGGGAAGATCTGAAGATGTGAATGAAGCATTTCACAGAGATACGGAAGATTAATTTCAGAGAGCCAAGGCTCACAAAAAGAACCTTGATTTAAAACTGCTCCATAGGGGTTATGAGTAATTTAGCACTGCAGAAAAACCTCACATATTGTGCATGTAAAGTACTGCACCATTACATATTACAAAATGACATAGCTGTCCGCTGCGTTTTTGTTTTCAGAGCTGTAACTTTCTGATAATTAACCAAAGCAGGGAAACAGGAAATCAAGCATCACATTTTCCTAAATACCACCTGAAAAGAAGCACCTGGGGGTTCTTTCATGTTTGGCATAAGGGGCATAGCTTCTTTTCTTGTGTCCTCCAAATTCAGTGACGCTCAAGATGTGTGTGGCAGGTGTCCACTTCAATGCTTTTCTTCACTGAAGCAGAAACAACCTGCATGTCACCAAGAGACAGAATACCCTCACAGAGAGGGTACTTTTCGTCTTCCGATTTTTGCAAAGGAGCTTGAAAGAAATTAATGAAGCTCTGAACTTCACTAATTGCTCACTTGACTATGTTTTTCAGACACACTTTGCAGCTCTGTATCAGCCAAGGACATGGAATACAGAGCTAATGGCTGTCCCCCCTCCCTCTCCTCCAGGCCCTCACAAAATTATTCAGAGTAATGTCTATCACACTGGCAGGAGGAAAGTGATGAGCAGTGCTTGGCCTCCTAAGGTCCCTTCCAACCTGAATTATTTTATGATTCTTCAACAACTTTCATTCTTGAACATGTGAACAGCTGGACTTCACAGAACATGCAGTTCCAGCTAAACATATTCAACTGTATATGCAAACACACAGGCAAAACAATCTCTGTTAACAGATACTATCAGATATAACTTAACAGATAACATTCATTACAATTCACACAAAATATGGAAACCTAGGAATTTGTGTATTTATATTAGAATGATAGAATGGCTTGGGTTGGAAGGGACCTCTAAAGGTCATCTAGTCCAACCCCCCTGCAAGGAGCAGGGACATCTCCAACCAGATGAGGTTACTTAGAGCCCTGTCCAATCTGGCCTTAAACATTTACAGAGATGGGACATCTACCACTTCCCTGGGCAACATGTTCCAGTGTTCCACTGTCCTCAGTGTAAAAATTTCTTCCTTGTATCAGGTCAGAATCTACCTCCTCCTATTTTAAAACCATTACTCTTTGTCCTATCGCAACAGGCCCTGCTAAATATTGTGTTGTCCAGCTATATACAGCAGCTGAGACCAAGTTTGCAGAGAGAGAGCAGTCTCTTTAGAAGGAGTTGAGTTCTTCTGTCTTTGGGTGGAATAAAGCACAATTCAAGTTTTTGGCAACATTACTTGAGCATAACACTGAGCCTGATAATAACACCCGGAGCAAGGATTCAGAAATGGGAAAAATTTCAGCTAACGGCCATCCATTGATTGTCAAAGTCAAACCTATGGAACTGCACACGTTTTAGAGAGCATATAAGACCAAAAAAATGTTAAGAGTTCCCAACTCTTAGGCAATAAACTCTGCTGTGGGACTAACCACACTCTTTTTTCCCTGCATCCTCTAAGCAAGATTGTGAAGCTTAAGTGAGCACATTTGAGCCTCCGCTTCAGTTTAGATCACTGACTCCTTTTGTTTTATGCAGGAGGCTGTTTATTTCACCGAATTCAGTATGAAACATTCAAGCAATTCAGTCATGTCTAATTAGGCATTTTATAAGCAGTATTATACCGTTTCACACAACACAGACTGAAAGAAGAAATAAATGCTCACCACCACTTTTACTTCAGAACAGGGATAATATGTGTTCTTGATTTCTAAAGTTTCTCAGGAAGAAGTTGAACATAGTAACATAGTAGTTTACATCTACTTTTTGTGACCCAAGAAGTATAGTTATCTGTTTACTATGTATCTTGGGTGGTGCAGGCAGTACTTCGCATTTCTTAATTGCAATGTGGATTTGCTCCCACTAGGTGCTACCCTTCCCCTACAGTTTGTGAAGGAAACCGTCCTCCAAATAATCCTGGACCACCCGTGGGTGCGCTACCCAAAATTCAAAAGAGGGGCTCATTCTTCATCCCATCGTGATGGAAGCATCTTTCTAAACACTAACACAATAACTGAAACAATTGACCACCACTACACCCCCCTTTAAAAAAAAAAAAAAAAAAAAAAAGGAAACACCCCAAAACCACTGCAAACTTCTCAAAATATTAAAAGAAAAGCTCTTGGATTCCATCATTCCATCAGATGAACACGTAGCTGGCTCTGGCAGGCAACTAATAGCAACCACTGAAATGTGACTCCCTCTTCTGAAGTAGGTATCACTTAGAAACATCGGGGTACTGCACAGTTGAAGAAATTCAACCACACATTCATATTCATTGTCAGAAAGCCTAGCCTGGCCATTAGACCATATTTAACCCTTAACGGCCTTTACAGGGGGTGTGTGCCTTATGAGGCATTCTGTGGCAGCCGTGAATGTTACATGGACTAATATTTCACTGTCTCCCCCACAAAATAAGAATAAAACACTGAGATTATGACTGTGTTATGCAACCCGCTGACTGACACATAAGTAAAAATAGTTCATATATTTACCCATTTTAATACCCTCAGATGAAGTCCAATTCTCCTCACTAGGGACAGACATAGCTAAATGAAAAGAGCTAGGAAATGGAGAAGAAACTAATTGAATATTTTGTGAACAGAGAAAAAATCTGTTAAAGAGAGAAGTTTCAATAACCACAACCTGGCAGCCAGGCACAGCATCCTCATTTGCGTAAAGCAGCAATGAGATGCCCAGAGAAGACAATTCCTCTGAAGAGCAGTTGCTTCAAACCAGATATTTCAATGCTGGGCATGTTTTTAAGCCCAGAAAATGACAGCTATTTCAGAGACAAACACTGCAAGCTGGGTCTTTGCCCAGGACTGTTGAACAGGCTGTATGAACAGTATCTTCTCACGAGATGGCTCCTGGCTCCTTTTCTGAAGAGGAGTCAGGGGTCAGCTTGCACATTGGCACACAGGACACTGCAGTGGGACGGATTGGTTTGTACCCCTAAGGAAAGACCTGTGATAGTGGCCCAAGCAAGGTGCTTGTTACACCTCTGTGTTGTGTGCCGTCCCCCACCATAATGTGCATAGCTTTGGGCATGATACGGTGCTGCACAAGGGCATGGGTGGGTCCTTCTCATCTGGCCTCCTAGCAGACGATAGGCAGGCGGAGGTAACACTCTGGAGAGCCAATGCCTGAAGGAGCAGCATAACTTAAAGCCATGAAGAAGATCAGAGGGCTGGAGCACCTCTCCTATGAGGACAGGCTGAGAGAGTTGGGGTTCTTCAGTCTGGAAAAGAGAAGGCTCTGGGGAGACTTCATAGCAGCCTTCCCCTAAAGGGGGCTTATAGGACAGAGGAGGAGAAACTCTTCAGCAGGGCCTGTTGTGACAGGATGAGGGATAATGGTTTTAAAACAGAGTGCAGTAGATTCAGACTGGATTTAAGGAAATTTTTTTTTATGATGAGAGTGGTGAAACACTGGCACAGGTTGCCCAGAGATGTGGTAGATGCTCCATCCCTGGAAATCTTCAAGGCCAGGTTGGACGGGGCTCTGAGCAACCTGATCTGGTTGGAGATGTCCCTGCTCTTTGTAGGGGGACTGGACTAGATGACCTTTAGAAGTCCTTTCCAACCCAAACTATTCTATGACACTATGATTCTGTAACTTGTCTGTGAAGCTTCTGAGATGGAAGATCTACTATGTTCAGCTCTTACAAAGTCTGGTCTCAAATCTAAGAAAGCTCAAGACAAATAAAAAGCTCAGTCTAATAAATATGTTAGTGCTATTTTTGTTAACCTACATTAATACCCACCTAATGCCAGAGAAATTAAGTTTAATTAACAGGTGAATTAAACGTCTCATTTTTTTTTCATATGGGAGCATTTCTAAGACTGGCTTGCTGGTAGGTACCAAATCTTCTACTGCAAATTCTGCTATGAATAAGCACCCGCACGAGCACTATATGATCTCATCCTCTGGGTGCACAGTTTAATCACAGTGCTTTCGATAGAGAGCCCACACTAGGGAAGCGGAGTTTAAAATACGAATCTGTGGGAGGCTCTTGAGGTGGCTTCTTGCTAAGTATGGCCGGGAGCAGGGTGACGTGGGGGGAGATGCCACATGAAGAGACTGAAAGGTGCAAGTAACTCCATGAAGCTGTCAGCAGCAAACCACAATGTGAATATTTCATGTGCTTTTAGTCTGGTGAATTGACCCTAAAATAGTACAAGGGTAGAAAACAAAGATTCCCTGTGTGCCAGCAAATAAGTCACGTTATTTTCCCTTTTTTTTTTTTTTTTCTGTAGCAACAAACTCAGATGTTTAAATGGGCAGAAAATTGACTTAATTTAGGTTTACTTCATTTTCCCCTAATCTTCCAGAATAATTTTCACCTCTCTTCTACTCCTACAAAAGATCAGCAAAACAGCAGGTTAACCTACTCTGCCATTTTGCTCCCACAAATGAAAACACTTGGTGGTCAAAGCCCTGGCAGCTGCCTTTTCCACACGGAAAAATTAATCCTCTGCATCTTTGCTGTCCTAAACTATGACATACTCTTAGTCTTGTTCAGATTAAACTCCTGCAGCTTCTGAATGTCTGGTGCCCATCTCATCTCCTTCCTTAGACCTCAACATCTCCTTGTCAGCTCTCCCTCAACACATTCTTTTTTTTTTTTTTGTCATCTATTTCCTTCTCAAAGCTTCTATTTCTCAACTCCCCGCTCTTCTTCCTTTTCTTCTTCTTCTTCCTCTTCTTCTCTTGGGCAAACTTGGCTTGCTTCTTGAGAACTAAGTTGCCTTTCCTTCCTCTCACATTTCTCAATTTTGAAGGACTTCTTACCCCCCTGTCTCTGCATCTTTTGATTTCTACTCAAAATCGACCAGTGCATTCAGGAATTTGCCAGAGGGTAGCCCAGAGAGGGCTTCTTTCACACATACAAAAGGAAGGCATTGACTGTTTCCTTAGATCTTCCTGTCCTTTCAACTGTTCTGGCGAGGAAGAAAGCAAACTTGAGCTCCTAGAGGAGAGCAACTGAGTACATCGAGGCAGCATCTCGCCGCTGTTGCTTGCAAAGAGATAGAGAAAAGTAGGTGAAATTCAAGCAAAAGCCTGAAACGTAATTTAAATGCTCTGTGAGATAGGTGCTTATGTTTCACGCAGATTCCGATTAATTAATCCAAATTATATCTGAGCTGCAAGGGCACCCAGTTACACACACGTACACACGCAGACACAATGTTCTCACGCCTTGACCGGTGGCTGGAGGGGATCCCGTCCGCTTCGGGCTGCTCCTCGCCGCCATCGCCTTCCTCCGGCCCGCGGGAGCCGAGCCCCGACGGCGGGACAGTCCCCGCCGCGGCGCTGCTGGTGCCTCCCGACGGGGCGAACGGAGCGAGGCTCTCGCCTGCGAAAAGACGAGGCGTTTGGGAGAAGCCGGGCAGCGAGCAGAAACCCAGAGGGTCGTCCCCCTCAAAAACGTTTCACCCCCGCCGGCTGCACACCGCCGTGCCCACACCGAGCGGGGAGAGTGTCCCCACCGCAGCCGGGGAAGGAGGACCGGGGCGGGGGAGAAGGACGGCGGGGAACCGTGCGTCAGTGCAGTGCGTCCCCTCCCCTCCCCTCCTCGTGCGCTCGGCTCTGCCTCCCGCCAGCCTCCCACGCCTCCCGCGCTACATAAACACGGCCCCGTCGCCGCCGCCGGGGCTCTCGGTTCGCAGCCCGACGGAGGCGCCTGGCCGGCAGCGGGGAGCGGCTCCGGGGATAGACGGGGCGGGAGGCTCCGGTGGGCAGCGGCGGAGGACTGCGCGCTCCCCCGCGGGCAGCGGCGGCGGCCCCGCCGGAGCCCAGGCGGCCGAAGGAGGAGGAGGAGGAGGAGGAAGGGCGGCGGCTCCCCGTCGGCGGGTTCCCTCCGGTATGGCCCTGGCCGACAGCGCCCGCGGGCTGCCCAACGGCGGCGGCGTCTCGCCGGCGGCGGGGAGCGGGGCAGCGGCGGCGGCGGCGGCGGCGGCGGCGGGCGGCTGGTCGTCCTTCCCGGAGATCGTGGAGCTGAACGTGGGCGGGCAGGTGTACGTGACGCGGCGCTGCACCGTGGTCTCGGTGCGCGACTCGCTGCTGTGGCGGATGTTCTCCCAGCAGCAGCCCAGCGAGCTGCCCCGCGACAGCAAGGGCCGCTTCTTCCTCGACCGCGACGGCTTCCTCTTCCGTTACATCCTGGACTACCTGCGGGACCTGCAGCTGGTGCTGCCCGAGCACTTCCCCGAGCGCAGCCGCCTCCAACGGGAGGCCGAGTACTTCCAGCTGCCCGACCTGGCCCGCCGACTGGCCCAGGCTCGCCCCTCCGCCTCCCGCCCCCCCGCCCTGCACCGCGACGGCTCCGTCTGCGCCGACGAACCCCCTCCGCCGCTCCTCGGCTACCTGGAGGCCGAGCCGCTGGAAGGAGGAGGAGGAGGAGGCGGCGGAGCCTCGGCGTCCGCCCCGTCGCCCACCGCCAGCCGCAGCCCCTCGGGCGGGCCGCTGCTCACTCCCTCGCAGTCGCTGGACGGGGCGGGCGGGCGGCGCTCGGGCTACATCACCATCGGCTACCGGGGTTCCTACACCATCGGGCGGGAGGCACAGGCCGACGCCAAGTTCCGGCGGGTGGCACGCATCACTGTCTGCGGTAAGACAGCTCTGGCCAAGGAGGTCTTCGGGGAGACGCTGAACGAGAGCCGCGACCCTGACCGCCCTCCTGAGCGCTACACTGCCCGCTACTACCTCAAGTTCAACTTCCTCGAGCAAGCCTTCGACCGGCTCTCCGAGGCCGGCTTCCGCATGGCTGCCTGCTCCTCCACCGGCACCTGCGCCTTTGGCCCCGAGCAGGGCGGACCTGCTGATGACAAGATCTGGACCAGCTACACTGAGTACGTCTTCTGCCGGGACTGAGCATCTGCCCGGCACGCGGCATGGGCATAAGGCGGCAGCCCCTGCACGCCCTTGCACCCATGGATCCCTCCCAGCCTGCAGGAGGGAGGACGTGGAGGGGGTCCATGTCCCCCTACACTCTCCTCACCCTGCTGCCGGCCTCCACGCACAAGGCCAGTCAGCCTCCACCCCTCCTACACGCACCTCCCGACGGCCCCAGCCATAGGAGGTCACCGTGTTGTGCTTCTGCCACCATGTCCCTGCTTGGCCGCCCTGTTCCCGCTCAGCCACCGCGTCCCGGCTCACACCGTCATCCCCACTCCCATGCCTCCCGGTAGCTGTGTTGGTAGCAAGGAAGGAGAGAGGCAGTGGGAGCAGACAAATATCCCCCCCAGGGAAGTGTGCGTGTGCACCCAACCCCTGCCATTCTCCACGCGTAGGAGCGCAGTGATGCCTCTGTCAGGGTGGGGTGTTTTAAAAACCATCCATTTAGGGGCTGAGGAACTTTTCAGTTGCTTTTCAGCAACTCTGTTGAAGATGGCACAACAAATGGCTGTCTTTTCTCATCCCCATACTCCTCACCGAGATTTCACCTCTTCCGGCGGATCCGTAATGATCCGTTTTATCCCCCTCAAAGCGATGCCTCTCAGTGAAGGACTGTCCCATGGAAGTGATGCCTGACAGCGAGAGGCTGGCGCTCTGCCTCCTACTTCATCTGTAGAGATGAGTAATTTTGCAGGAGGCGTGCGTGTGGCCCTTCGCGACCGGTTGCTTACATCTCCCCTTTCTGCTCCCTGTCTCTCTGAATGCCCCTCTCCAAGCTGTTAAACTGGACCAAGGCCTGCACTGCAGGCACATAAGGCTGATGTGAAAGGACAGGTTCACTGGATAACCAACCACTTGAACTATAAAGTGTCCTCAGAGACACGTGTTTATTCCCCCGAGAGGTAAAGCAACAAGGCTTTGAAAAATTAAAGTGCTTGTGAATCATAACTTTCCTGGGTGGTGTGAAGTCCTTATAAATCTCTCGAAGTTCCTGTCTACAATATGCATAGAAATGTCTATGTGTATTTCCTTGAACACCCTCAAAAATGATGGGGGTGAGATGAAGCCAGGCTTGCCAGAGTGAAGGTAGGGCCTGCTTCCTGAGAAGCTGAAATCACGTACATTGAATTAATGCAGACGTACGTTACAAGTGTAATCAAGAGCACCCTGCTTTTTACTTAATGTTTTGTCATGTTAGTGCTGTAAAACTTTGAAGCTAACAGAACTAATGCCGAAACCACTTTTTTTAAGAAGCAATTTCTTAGTTTTCATGGCAGTACTAGCAGGGTAATGACACTGCTGAGAGTTAAGTACCTCTTCCTAGACAAACTTAGTGCTTCTCAGAAAGGACTAAGCCCCGTCCTTACAAAAACAAGAATGATGCCAGCTTTCTTCAGGTGAAATTGCCTCTTCTAAGCTGTATTTGGTTTGTGCTGTCTAACAGTCTTTTTTTTTTCCCAGAGGAGGCAGCTGTAGCTTGCTTGGAACAAACGGTCTGAGCAGCAGGTTTTACGGTAGGGAAGATTAAGCAGCTCTTTCTAATAAATTTGTGAAGACTGAGATGCAAAACCACTTTCCTTTAAAACCTGAACTTGAATTAGAAACTAGTATTGTCCATTTAGACCTTCACAGAAAAGTATCCTAAATGTCTCTGAAGTGTTGATGAATTTAGCGATACATATTAAAAGCTTGAGGTTACATTTTTAAAACTCTTGAATAATAAGTTGTTCTAACTCCAGATTTAGAAACACTGCTAGCACTTGTATTCTAACCAAAGAATTTCACAGTAGGGTTTTATTTTTAAAACCTTAATTCCTTTGAAAACAGCTATAGTTGAGTTTCAGTGCTCAGCATCCGTGTTCACCACTTGGTCTTTCATTAAGTGCATGCACAGACACGTAAAACTGAAAATAATTTGCATCGCCATGAGGATCTTTTTTTATATCTTACCAAGAGTGTTTATCAATGTGATTAAATCGAAGATGCACATACGAAAGTGCTGGTTATTGTCCAGTTGTAGATAGTTGTATAATGGAGTATTTTTAAGAGGAGAGAAATGTATACCTGCCAAATAGATGAGCAATAAGATAGGATGAGAGGCCAGTACACCCGAAGATGGCATAAACCTGTTTGTCCTATGCCTTACTCTGAGATGATTTATTTGTGCTTAACTTATTTATACCACAAGTGAAAGGACATTGATCACAGCTACTAGGTCTTTATGCTGTCATCCTCAAGAATAATGACTGTCTTTTTCTAGTTTCTGTTAAGTAATTCTGAAGTATGTTTTTTAAGATTTTGTATAAAATCAGTTTTCAGTAAAGTGTTCAAATTGGCTCTAGATAGTTTCCTTTTTTTAAGAATCTGTAGCTTACTATATCCATCATAGGAGCTATGAATAGGGGCAGTTTTAAATTGAACTTGTGATTTAGTGTACATATATATACAGTATATAAACATTTTACATGGATCATTTAGTTTTTTAATCATTTTAGTGCTACGGAATTTCATAATCTATCTAGGTGAGCATTTACATATTACGCTATGTACATAATATGGTAATGTTTTACTGGTTTCCTATACCTGTTTCTATGGAAAAGCTGAATACAAACATTAGCTTGTAGAACTGAAATCGATTACATATTTGCTTGAATGTGAATCATAACTAAACTTCCAGGTGGCTGAATGCATCTCTAACACAAAGATTGTCTGTGTTTTGATATCTGTTTGCTGGCAGATGACCCAGAAATTCTCATATTTTAAGTAAAAATGAGTGTAATAAAAACATAAACTGATGATTTTTTAATCTCTGTGTTCATGCTAAAAACTCTTAAGCATTATTAGTATTAGGAAATGGAGCCCTTCATTTACTAATAACTCATTACATTTAGGCTTACAATGATGGCGCCATAAATGTAATAGTAATTCAATCGTTTGCCACAGAAGATGACATTTTTCTTAAAATTTCAGTAAAATTTTTAAAAGGTAGTATGCCCAAGGCAAAGTCCCTGAATTTTGCTGGTCTCTTCTGTTGAGAGCTCAAAGAATGGATAAACGCGATAACTGCTAACCTGTTGACATGCAGAAAGTAAAAAATCTGAAGGTGCAATACGTCCTGCGTGCATTTTGCAGCTGTTGTTGTTCGCAGTTCATGTACTTACGGACGAATGCAGTAGCATTGACAAGTGTTGTTAAAAAAACAAAGGCCGTCTTTCTTTTAATTAGAAGCTAAGGCATAGGTCTTTTCAGTGATGCATATCATGAAGGGTGACTTTGCAGATGTTTGATAGGATGTTTATATTTTTATACATGTAGGTAACGAGCCACTTATTCATTCTTATTTTCACATGTATAGCATTGAAAATAAAGATCCTCCTAGGAAAACATTGCATACCAGATTAAATTCTTGTTCTTTGAATTTTATCTCAGTTGTGTGGTTTATGTTCTCCTTTTCACTCTTGGTAAAGATGTCATTAGCTTTGCTCTCTCTTCCACAGCATCATCTTCATAACTTCAGCAAAGACTCCAGAAACATTGAGCAAAGAATATTATGTGTATAGGGATCTCTAGTAACACCTATGGCAAGATAAACAGAAATGTGTAATGCTCAGACTGCATACTTTCCTTTTAAGTGTCACATAGAATTTTTGTAGTACTGGTCAGTATAAACCAGTCCTCAGGAAACCATAGCGATTAAATAGCTTAATTTGAATAGCACAGAGTAATTGCTGAAATAAAATGTTGATGTTTTTGTGAAGCCAGGGAATAATAACATTGGGTATAGTGCTCATTTAATGAGAAAAAAACATTAATACCTTAAGAAATAGGTGATCTAAGAGAAGTGCATTTAGAAATTCTGTCAAGAAACAGGGGGGACCTTCTTAGCTACCCTCTCATCTATAATGAACTATTATAAACCTGATGGCTTATAATAAACCTGTGGTTAGTTTCATAGAAAATTAGTAATGAATTGCTAGTATAATCCACGTGGGTGAAGCACCTGTATATTCAATAAATCTTTCTTGGACAGCATGGTTATAATGCAAAGGAACCAGCTAAAGGAAGTTTAATTAACCATTTTATTTGATGGCTTGATAGTATTTGAAAGCTTTGTTATCATGCAATGATATAAGAAAGGAGGTTTTTCCATAAGCAACAAAACAAAAGTCTGTCTTTCTGCAGGTTTAAGTCTTATTTACTTTATCCTACCACTTCAATTGATCTGCTCACCCCCATCCCTTTTATTTCACTTCTACTGGGCAAAAGATGGCATGTTCTTTGGCAGAACCAGCTTCTGGTATGCTGAAGGTTGTGACTGAATTCTACCTTTCTGCCCCAGTCAACTACAGATTTTTTTGCCCTTTCCTTTACCCAGCCAGCAGTATTCATGGAATTTGTAAGACCTTAACATTCGTGAGGTTTTTAAGTTCTTTCAATTGTGTTTGAAATTACTCATCAACTCAGAAGATTTTCAGGGGGACAGATGTCCACCCAAACAGAGAATGCAAGGCTATGAGCCTTATTTCCCTAGGAAACAAGGCTAACAACAAATTACATAGTTACAAAGTAATTAACGTCTGTCACTGTCTATATCAAACCTTTTGTCAAAGGAGGACAGAGTCATCTGAGTGTAATAAATCCCTGTAGACCGAAGAGGTAAGTGGTCACACTGGCCAGTCAACCAAACGAGTGGGTGGACTAGAATGGCTTAAAAATAATTACAGCCTCCAAATTTCTGCAGTGTTTCCAAGTGTAGCTTGAACAGCTTTGAGCCTTGTTACAACAGCCCTTCTTGGTCCCCTGTCTTAAAGCTGTCTGTAGTTCCTTTGGTAGAGAAAAATTTTGTTATGATTGTGGTGCTTTTAGAATTCCTTCTGCCTTTTTGGCTGGCAGAAATGGAGCAAAATGTGCAGGAAAATATTTCCAAAGGCTAGATTTGACTCAGTTTTTTTTTTTTAGTTATAGAAAATTTTCAGCATAGTTGTTAATGAAAAATGAGTGTTATTTATTTAAGTACTGGCATTTAGTTTTATGAAGCTGAATGCTAATTTTGTTTTTCATTAAAATGAGCTGCATGTGTTTTCCCCCTTGCAGTGAACTGTACTAGATGTAAGGCTCTGCTGCTAGACGAAACTCTTATGTATGATTGCTGGAGTATTAATACTGCCGTTGCGAGTAGTCTGCTGGAAATATGCAGCACGACTGCTGAGACAGTCAAAACCAGAGTCAGTCAAATTATCACATTTCTTCCCTCTTCCACTCTCCACTGTGTTCAAACGGGAATAAAATTAAGCTCTGTCATGCATTTCTTGCACTGAAAGTTTTTTAGCACATACTATGGAGTATTTGATAATTCCATCAAAGCTGTTGGCATCAGTGAGTCAGGGTTTTGAAGTAGATCCTATTTCCTTGTGAGGAAATAAGAGCTAGCAAAAATCCTTGCACAAAGTGGGAGCAGCCTCATGCACTTTTGGGGAAATTTCTTGGTATCACAAGAGATTCAAGATATTTTCCTGCCTAATCCAAATAATACATTCACACATTACTCCTATCTTGCAAACGTAACCCCCCCGCCCCGAAATACTGCAGTCCTTGGTGTAATTTGTTTGTTCTAGCTCTTACTTGATGTCATCTGGATGAAAGAAATTTTTTTTCTTCTCCTTTGAAAAAGCTCAGTGTTTAGCTGCTGGGAAATGACAAAGTTAGCAGTACACCTTGCTTAGGGAGATGGAGAGATGTGGGTTAATATTTTATCATCCTTTTTAATTCAAGATTATGATACGAAAGGACGTTCACACAGGACTATATAGGAATGAGTCAATGTGTTTTGTGATGCCAGTATGCAGAGATGATGCCCATATAGCCTCTGACTTGGCTTTTGCAGCTTAACAATTTTTTCAGACTAGAATTTAAGTGTTAACTCATTGAAGTTTAGCTAGAGAGGATGAGAACAGCATATTAGATTGCCACAAAAAAGCAACTCCTTTGAGAAAGAGTATGTGATCGATTATTTTCCTTTTTAATTTTGAGATGAAGTCACAACTCTGGTTAGTTTATTGAGCAGGCTGTGATGTAAAAAAAAAATAAAATTCCATCACTCCTCTCCCTGCACACACGTTCTTCAGGAGGGAACGCAGTGCTAGCATGATGGGAACAACCTTTCTTTTTGGTTTCAGAGATAACTGCAATAACTCACAATGCTGTCACCTCAGTTTGGGCTGTTTTTCTGATTGTGGCTGCCCTTTAGGGTCACACCAACACATAATAAACGGTCCTTTAGGAGAGCATATCATCCTAACTATGTAGACTTCCCTAGATTTGGATGTGGTTTGGTTTTGAGTCAGATTTTCCAAATAGCTTAGTGACAATCTCCTCATATTACAGCAAAGTATGTGATTATTAGAAGCCTAAAGTTGAAATTTTTTCCTTTAAAAGGGCAGAGACTGTTCCAGGAATGTGACTATGTGACTTTTTTTTTTTTTTTTTTTTTTTTTACTTTTAGTAAGGAATCCCAATTATGGATATTTTTTTTTCCCCCCAAATCTGTAGTCTTGTACAAACACCCCTGATTTTCCTCACCTTGTAAAATCCACTTCCACATCTTCCTATGGGACAGCTCAGGGCATGAGTATTTCAGAAAGCTGGAAGGACCAGAAGGTCTTGCAATGACTCAGAACTGCTACATGGCAATCCCTTCCTACTGAGGTCACTCCTGTGGTTAGAGCCAGGCTGGGGGGGCAGCTGGGTCCCTGGCCTGAGGATGACCCACTGGCCCTCACAGCAGCAGCTCCTCCTGCCTTGCTTCCTTCCCGGCAATGATCGCGGTGACTCGGTAGTCCCTGAGCTGGCGGAGTCCCACTGCTGACTCCTTTCCTGAATAAAGGGCCGGCATTTGTATTCTGGTGAGCTCCGTGCAGCCCAACAGCCTCAAATTGGCACCACTTCTCCACTAGACTTCTGACCTACTTATTTCCAGGGTTTGCTTTCACATTCTGTACGTTATCTGCTGTCTCGGGGTATGGTTGGAACATGGAAAAGATTTAGCTGTTTACAGTAGGCTGCCTAACAGCTTATCTGCTGTAGGGATGATAAAGACTTTCAGTTAAAGATAATTTTAGAGTTCCTTAAAATTGTGTGGTCTGGATAACCCATGAAAAGTGCTGTATAAACCATAATAAAACTGGGCAAAGGCACCTTTTCCTTTATAGGTGAGAATGATGGCTTTATGAGCTTTGCTGGAGCCCTAGTATGTTTATCCCTTCGGACTTGCGTGTATCATGTTAAAGGCTGGAGAGCACTCCGATGCAGGTAACTGGACCAAACAATCATACTTCTTTAGAAGATGTTAGAGGAAGAGTATATGTATACAAATATGCCAGTGTTTCTGTTTCTGAAAGAAAATTTTTATGTTGCTTGCAGATTTTAAGATTGAATATTTTTCAACCCATCACCTCCTAGGGTTTGAGGACAGAAAGAAATGTTCAGATCATCTGGTCTGCTGTTCTGCATAGCCTACACTGCACGACTTCCCTCAATAGAGTCATTAAATCAGGCAGTGAAATCTCTTAGATTGCCATCTAATCTCGTGGCCGGCACTGCCAGTGAAAAAGAAGACATTGCCGTGCTCAGTTCATTGTTCTGCTGCAAATGTCACCAGCTTGGGCTTCCAGCCAGAAGTGTCTGTAATGTCTTAGTCACCGACACCATGAGGCTGGAGAGAGCGTTCTGTAGGAGGGTATGTACGAAGGCAGGTAGTTCATTTGATCTAAATCTGAGGGTGAACTGTCCTGTCTTCTCCTTCAGTTCCCCTCCACTTGACCCTGTAACGAGTTTTGGGTTGGCACTGCTTATGCGGCCGTAGGATGAACCAGTTCAGGGACCTGGTGCAGATGAAAACCTTAAAGAAGCCAACAGAAAAAGGCAGGTTAGCTGTCAACTGGAGCAGAACCCTGGTTGACCCAGCGTGATGAAGTTGCTACTGCCAGGAGAAATGGTCTGGTGAGTAAACAGAGTGAGCTCCTGTGGTCTGTCAATACAAGGGATGTTTTTTAGTCCTTTAGCATCTCATGTCTCTTCTCTAAATCCTCTTCAATTTATCAACATCTTTTGAACTGTGGATTTCAGAGATGGCCCATTCCGGTGAGGGAATGTGCCAATGCAAAGTAAAGTTCCTCTGTCCTGTCCTCTGCTTTTCCTGTTCATCCGTCCAAGGTTTGCATTGGCAGCCCTAGGGATTTAAGTGCCACTGAAGTTTATGGTCAGAAAACCACCACTGCGAGCACTTGTGTTCTGTCCTCCAAATGCTGTCCAAATTATCAGTCAAAATGCATGGCAGTGTGTAAGGTGTTTTCTTAATAAACACTATATCACGGTTCAATTTCTAACAACCAAACAGCCTTACAAACCAAAGCAAAACTAATACACGAGGATCTGTTTTCCATCCATGTCTTCTTCGATGTTGATGGATGTTACTCTGTCACACGACTGTTCAGTATCATTTCTTACAAGTTAATACATCAGATAGTTTTTATTCTGGATAAATGGATGGCCAAGGATTGATATCAGGTTAGCAGGCGTGAAGTTCCCAAATTACCCCATTTTTTTTAACCGCTGTCTTCAAACACAAACAGTTTATGTTTTTTTTCCAGTCCTTTGAAGCTTCCCCAGAGTTCTGAGACTTTCTGAGAAGGCTGCATTAGCAATTACACAGGCTTGTAAAGACACCGGATGTAAATTGGCCAGACCTGATTTAAAAAAAAAATACTTGTTGCTCATCTTTTTTGGATTAACATCAGAAGGGAAGTTGTTCATTATTCTCAGCAGACCTGCAGAGCTAAATATTTATACTTTTCCTGAACTAACAAGCCTCCAACTTCCACCTAGTAATGAATCAATACAATTTTTCATGTTGTTCCTAATAAAATTAAATAATTTCATTTTTTTAACATGCTGACTACTACTTTCTTCATGTTCTTTTTCCTTACCTTATTGAATTTATGCAATGCAATTAGTACAGTATTTGGAATTTGCATTGATTTATACAGGCTGTGATGGCCTTCTCTTTCCCTATTAGAGTTTTTATCTGTGACTTTTTAACAGCAGCTATCTGGATCCTGTGCTGGGATGCATAGGATAACTAAATCCCATTGATCTCAGTAGAAGGTGCTGTCACTGAGGGACGTACACAACAATTTCACAAAAACAGTGCTTTCTCTTTTGCATTTGGGACTTAACATTTACATTTATTTGCTGAAACTGTAACCTGGGGTTTAGAAATGCAAATAACAGTATTTTTAAAGGTTTCTCGATATGCAGTTAGTGGGAATTTATGCTTTGTTCACCGGTCTTCAGGATAACAAGTAGTCAACTCAGTCCCTCATATATAAGTAGAGAGAAATAATTCAAAAATGTTTTACATTTTACTGAAGGAAGTAAATTCTGCTGACAAGCCAAGTTACAGACCTTCCTTTGAGATTTCTATTAGTTCTTAATATTCTCAATATTTTATTCAAGAAATCTGGCAGGAAACTGTAGAGAACAGAAAAGAATGACAAACTTAGAAATTTGCTCTTCTTTGTAAAGGCAAACATGTTCAAATTTGCCCTGCTTCACTAACGTAAGATCAGAAGCCTTTGTAAAAGCTCTGTCCTTGAGGTAGTGTTTGAAATATCACTGGACTTATTAACTGAGAGAAAACTTCTTCACTATACTCTTAGTCAGCATTTCTTTTTCAAAAACAAAATTACATGGGCTGGTGACTCTAAAGCAGCAATGTTCTGTGCTGGTGGGCATCTCAAGTACCTGAAAACACTACCCTTAATATTTCTTAAAGTAATTTCTAGCTGTGACTTTTTTTTTATCACATGCCAATCCACCATTCCTACGTAATATTTCAAAAAACCTGGAAAATATGTGATATATTAATGTTATGAGTTTTGTATATATGAAATAGAATTTCCATAACTATTTTCATAGCCAAAGCCTTTTTGCGCAGGCTTGTGAAAGGCAGCATATAAATATTGCTGTTGCTGTTGTTACCTTCAACAGCAATACACAATTCCAGTACCATTTTTTGTTTGAAAGCTTGCAAAACATACAAATAAGAAGGCTGTCACCACAGGAATATGGTGGAACTTCAAAACTCTGTACAACAATGTTACTTTTTGTTTTGAGCGTTTAATCTCATTTTATATATTGTAGTGCACATCCGAAGAATATCTAGAGGATATACTAGAGGAGTATTTTCTCAGATCTTTCCTAGCACTGTTTTGACACATCTAGAAGTTGCTTCTTTGTTATATTGAGTTATTTATGTCTTTTCCTGAACCCTGTTTATGAACGAACATTGCTGATGTGCATTTTGGAGTGCTACACATGTGGCACACAGCTCACTCCTTTGCTCTTCCCTGGACTTGCACTCACTGGAGTTGGTATTTCCTTTCTTTGAGGCCCTGCTTCCAATACATTCTTCTGATATGTATGAATTGGCATGGAAATCAGGGGGACAACATGGAAACTCAGCTGTGGTAAAGGCACATGGCTAGGGAACAGTGTCATTAGTGACAGCTTCTCAGCTAGTGAAGGCTGCACGCTTTGCGTACCCATCCCACAAACTCATGGTATGTGAAGGCTGATACTGCCTGGATAAATAATAAACACTTAACATTACAAGTAATAGGTTGTCGTAGCGTCTCCCTTACTTTGTATTCTTCAGGTTATTCCTCGAGAGAAGGCCTTATTGTAGCTTTAAACATTATTTTGGCTATAGGTCCCTCACTATAACCCATATAGTTGTCCTCATCATTTCCCCTTGATAGTCTCTTAAATAGGTCAATGTTCTTCCCACATTTTAGTTTGCAAAATTACAGAAAATTAGAGGAAGAAATGCTGCTTTAAATTAGCATCCTTAGACAATGTGAGATTACTTTAAACCTTAATTTGTCATAGCAGCAAATGGGAATAAAATAGTCATTGGCCAAAATAGGCAAGTTGTTCCCTTTATATGGAATAACAGAATACATATGTTTGAAAAACTTGTTTAAATAACTTGTCTCTGAGCAACCTGATCTAGTTGGAGCTGTGCTTGCCCCTTGCAGGAGGGTTGGACTAGATGACCTTTAAAGGTCCCTTTCAACCCAAACTATTCTATGATTCAATGATTCTATAAATCAAGCAAGAAAGTCTTCCTGAGGTCAGAGCGGCTCTCTTTTCGTAATAGTGATTGCCTAATACTGAATGTTTTCCCCAAAATGAAGTATCTATCACACAGACTTTTCATAAACAGAAAAAAAGCAGAACACAGGACAATCATTTCAGAATTATAAAATCCTCCACCTCTCCCACCCTTTCTCCAAGATATTGTGTCCTTGTGAAATGTCTGTGTTTTCCTTCTGACACACCACCAGCTAGGAAACACATTTCACTGTTCCTCTTTAAAGAGATGCTCTCATTCTACAGCAATTTCCATCTTTCCTAAGGGTTGCAGTTTGCCTTTCCAGCTATTCTCTTCCTTAACTGGACTTTCACTTTTTCTAAATCTTCTGCAACAGCAGGTACCTGTGTCCTTCTCCTAAGTCTGATGTTGGATTAGGTGATTTACCTACTGTGTAGGTAAATCTTAGCTCTTATATTTTCCCCTCTTAGCTCTTAGCTCTTATATTTTCCCCTCTTTTGTATGAAAAGGTTTCTGGTTGAGGCATGCGCTTCTGTCTGTATACACGTGGCATTTCTGGATCTGTGGTACAGTTATGGGTACACAGGAACTGCTGCACCATTTCAGCTTTGCCCAGTTGTTTATCCTCTCTCTCTGATCATGACTGACAGTGAGTACATTACAGGAAACCGTAAGCATCTCTGTAAAGTCCACAGACTATCTTAAAATACCGTGCCGTAAAACCATTTTTAAGTATGTGGCAAAGCATTTTCCTTATGCGTTTAATAAGGAACTGTATGTTGTAAGTGTACTATGTAAAGTATTATGCTTTCCTGATTTCCTTCCCATAGGGAAAGGTCACTAGAAGAAATGCATTTTGAATCTCCTTTTGGTTTACGTATGTGGAGAAACCCACACGGTCCTGGTGTATCTACGCAGTACCTACACTGTACCAGTGCAGTATAAATAGAATTGCACGCCTCTTTCTGCTCAGCTTCGTTTGGCTCAGGCTTTGTAAAAGAACTTGCGTCTCTCCCATTATATTATATTGCCCCCCTTGCAATGAAGAAGAATTTGATCTGTGATTTTCAGAGAATATTTTTGTTATTTTGATAAGAAAATGTTATTTTCCATGGTTATTTTTGTCAAGAAAAGAAAGATTTTGAAAGATCTTTTTTTATTATTATTATTTTTGTGAAAGCTGTAGGCTTTTCCTCAGGATTTCTCCCCTTTGTTGTTACTTTATGAATTGAATGGTTTTGATTGTCATATTTTTAGAAGTTTTTTTTTTATTCTGCTTTTTGTCTGCTCTCAATCCAATGTCATGAATTTAACAGAGCGATCTTGAGGTTTTGACTGGTCCAGCTAAAACCTGAAGCCTGCATTGGCTTTATGGGACCAGGCAAATTCAAATGCATACATAGGTGCACCTGCTGCATTCTGCTTCTGTTAAAATTCTCTTTCTCACCACTCTTAAAAGTGTCTTTTTCTGAAATTCTCTCCAGCTGTAAAAGGATGGCTAGTTACCCCAAGGGTTAGCTCTGGTTGGAAAATTGCATTGCTGAAAATGGATTTCACAGGCAGCTTTAGGTAAGATAAGAGTGATAAGCAAAACTGACAGTGCCTCCAGTTGTTTTAGGTTAAACCAAAGGGCCCAGGGATGTCAACTGCAGAGCAGAGTTCTCTTAGCTGCCTGTCTGGAATGGAATAGAAAACTTGGCTCAGATATGGGAGCTCAGAGTGCAGCCTCTCTTTGCCTGATCTGAGAAGAAATTTGTGTGAGTGCCCAGCCCAAGCTGCTAATGGGAGTCTGCAGTCTTACAGATCCACTTTAAAGGGCTGGAAGGACAAGTTCAGCTGCTCTTTTTGTAACAACTCTTAACAGGATCACTGTACCTGTGTGTGTAGAGTATGGGTCCTGCATGATCATGAGATGCTTTCCAGCCCAATGCAGATGGGGCAAGTCTGGTGTTGGGGAACTGCCTAGCGAAAGGCTGAAGTGCTGGGGAGCTCATCACACCACGCAGTACAGCACTGGAACCAGTCCTGTCTCAGCAGAAAGAGAACCAAGGCACGTGTGCTCCTCTCTGCAGCAGACCTCTATTAGGAGGCTGAACCTATTACAATGGCAAGAAGGTCTTCTGAGTCACTGCAATGGATGGGGGAGGGATAAGAAGGCTGAATGGACTTGTCTAAGCAGCACCTGGGATCTTTGCTGATGTTAGTTTTGATAATGCAGCATCCATTTCCCAGATATCCCTTCTCTCTGAGCATGTGGGGAGCAAATACAGATTTCAAGCCAGAAGAAAGGGCAGTGAGTCATGTTTACTAAGTATGCACTTAATTTTAGAAATAAAATCAGAATTGTACATGTCATAAATATGAGTGCATACATAGGCATAGAGTTCTTAGCAGAATTCAGTTCAGTCTGGAGAAGGCAAGACTCCAGGGAGACCTTATAGCAGCCTTCCAGTACCTAAAGGGGGCCTACAGGAAAGATGGGGAGAAACTCTTTGGCAGGGCCTGTTGCCATAAGATGAGGGGTAAGGTTTTAAAACAGAAGGAAGCAAATTCAGACTGGACATAAGGAAGAACAGTTTTATAATGAGGGTGGTGGAACACTGGAACAGGTTGCCCAGAGAGGTGGTGAATGCCCCATCCCTGGAAACATTCAAGGCCAGACTGGACGGGGCTCTAAGCAACTTAATCTAGTTGGAGATGTTCCTGTTCTTTGCAGGGGGGTTGGACTAAATGACCTTTAAAGGTCCCTTCCAACCCTAACTATTCTGCGATTCTCTGATTCATTTATTCCAGCACATTGTAACTGAGTCTGACTGCTGAGAGGGCATCGTGGTCATCTTGGGTGGTCCAGATTGTGCATTCCAGTTTGGTCCAATAGGTAGAAAACATCCATAGGAATGAGGAAAGGTTTCCACTCCCTTGCTGCTCCTGTCTTGGTGTCCCTTGCAGGACTAAGGGCATGGGAACATTAGTTTTCATATATCACTTCATTCTCAGAATCCTGTACTTTTTTTTTTTTTTTTCCCCTGAGGAAGGAGTCTTCCCCATCATTGGCAGCTGATAGAGAATAATTTTTAATTCATCAGCTACTTTTTAGATGAGGTAGATATGAAATGGCTGTCCCCTTGTAACTTACCAGTTCTTTCTATCTTTTCCAGGTGACCAAAAAGAAAAAAAAAATCTCCTTTCCATAAATAGAAGCTCCCTGGTGATCTCTAATAAATTATTCTCTTCCTAAGAGTCTGTTGTATGGCAACGTGACCAAAAGGTTTGTGGCTTTAGCACTGAATGTGAAGAAGGATAGCAAGATAATAGAAATGTTGACCAGTGGCCTCAGGGATGGGAAAAAAAGTAGTGTATTTCTTTCCCAGATCAGAAGAAGTACTAACATACTCAGTTCTTTCTTTGTCAAGACCTTTTCTTGGATGTAAGTGTCTACGCAGGTTTCCTATGAGAAGAAAACAAAACCCCTGGGAGGAAGAAAAGGCTTATACCTTTGCATGACATTTTTGTCTCCTTGGATAGTTAAATATCTGAGAGAGAGAGAAGTGAAATACAGAGAGGGAGAGAGGAATAAAAAGGGAAGGGAAGGGA
>WHYT01014079.1:55319-92828 GCA_009806455.1 Tetrax tetrax
GAGGGGAGGGGAGGGAGATATTGAGACTGGCCAGATACATGTTTGGCACTTTACTTCTGTAAAGAAATAGCAGGAAAGTTTACAAAGACATAGATATGAAGAAATGCTAAAAGCTGTGGACAGTCCATACAATGTATTCCAGCAAAGGCAATGGGAATAGGCACATATTGGTCATGCAGTCTGATTACAAACAAATCACTCCGTCAGTACTCACATTTGACATGGGTTTGTTTGCAGACAACCGTATTTCCTACAGTCAGAGCACTGTTCAGAGCTTTGAAAGATGGACAACAGGGTCTGCTACACACCTGCACCTCAGCAGTGCTGAACAGAGGGGAAAGAGTCACCCCCCTCCAGCTGCTGGCAAGGCTTTGCCCAGTGCAGCCCAGGGTAACACTCGCCGCCACCTTTGGGCAAGGGCACCTTGCTGGCTCCTGGTCACCTTGGCATCCACCGCGACGCTAGGATCTTTTTTTGCCGTGCTGCTTTCTAGCAGCTTTGCCAAGCTGCTCTTGGTCACAAGTACGTGTGGATGTTTCCCAGGATGCTTTGTGCCTGAATGGGTGCCATCTGCAGTTGGTCCCAGCCTCTTTCTGCAGGTCTCCCGGTGCCACTGCCGTGTGGGTGAGAAGGGTGTGTTTCCTCCAGCCAAAGCAGTGGTCCAAGTGGAAAAGCTCTCTTTTGTTCTGGGACAGGGAGAAAGAGGATGAACTTTGTCCACAGAGTCCAGAGGAGTTTCCACAGAACCCCATCATTATCTTTTTTCCTTAACTCCAGTTTAGGCTGGCATTTCCCTATGTGTAGGAAATGTGTGCAGAAACATTTATTCTAAAACCTAGGTTTAAAATCTGCTTCAGCTTCAGCGGAAGTGAAATTTGAGCTTAAAGAAAGGCGCTTTTGTGAAAAGTGCATTCCAAAGGCTTCCTTGAATAGTATACGCTTATAAAGTATTAAGGTATGAAAGGGTATAAGAATGAATAACAGAGGTATGCTGGAGCTGCAAAGCTGAGCGTGGACTGAACTAACCTGGAAACCAGGCATGTTTTTATAGCAGGTGTCAGTTGTAGCCTGTTTCTGTTGAAAATATTGCTACAGGAGAGGGTGAGTAAGTTGACATTAACCTAATGATGTTCAAAGTTAGCCATTCCATGGTTAAGTGCTCTACATGTGAAGCATACAAAAAACATGCAGGTGTTGAACTGGTCTCCTGACTGCAGACTGATGTCCCACATTACAATAAATATGTGCGTTATGAACAGGAGAACGGTGGTTCTGGATCAGACAAAGGGTCTGTGCTTTCTCTAGCACTCTCCTTGCCACTGCCCAGCACTCAACTGGTACATTCCTGGTCACAGCCACAACCAGTCCAGCCTCTGTTTTCCAGGGAGCTGATCACTATATATATGAGAGAGAGACGGTAGAGAAAATCTAGTTCTTCATATTCCTTCTGTTGTTTTACTGAAGAATCTGAAGTTGTCTATACCCTTTTTTTGTTTGTATTTATGTTGGCACTTCATTGGGTCCGGACTAAATGGAAATTCTCTACCTGACTGCAGCAGAAGTTGGGCTGAGCCCTCAGTAACCAGCCATTGGTTAACTTTGGCTTTGATATCATGGAATCCTAGAATCATTTAGGTTGGAAAAGACCCTTAAGATCATCAAGTCCAACTGCAAATCTAGCACTGCCAAGTCCACCATAGTTTGCTGTGGTGGAATAGGAAACTGAGACAGCTAGGGACATTAGTTGTATTTTCTGGAAGGAGATGGAAAAAGTTCTAAGGAAAAATTTTTAATAGCATTAGAGTGGAAGTCATAAGAGTGGCACATGAGAGCCAAGTATCTTTGTTCAGCTAAAGTAGTGGAGGATGCACTGGGTTTGTTGCTAAGTTAGAGCCAGAGCAGCTGCTGCTCTAGGCAAATGGCTTTTTAGAATTAGAAGCCATTACTGTCTCAAGTGACACATTTAGAAAATGTCACTATGTGAATAATTACTTCACACAGCAAAGCTGCAGCTACCTGATAGCACAATATTTTTTCCCACTTTGGAGGTTTTTATATTTATCTAAAACTTTCCAATGGTCATCACTGCTATTTTATTCTCTGTATGACAAATAAGTACTAAATGAAGGTATTTTCATGTATTGGAGCAATCTACATGTTTACAGTTTTTACAGCTGTTGCAAAGATGCAATTGAATCCCTGAAGAGCTTTTGCTCTTTATACTACTAAAAGCCACACTAAACATCTTTTTACAAATTTCCAGTTTGGAGAACTGCAGAGTAATTTTTCAAGTGTTTATGCGACAGAAAAAAAAATAGTCTTCCTTTAGAGACAATGTTTTGCTGCAGATTTTGGTTCTCTCTTTCCTCTTTCATCTGCCTTTTCTCCAACTCAAAAACACCTACTTCCTTAGAAATTGTTCTTGTTTGATATGGTAGAATATCTTTGTGTAGCAGCTAAAAAGGAACTGGACCTATACTTTATCAGTCAAATACCACACAAAATTCTTATTTCCATAATGCATACATTTTTCCTTTACTTATTAAAGAAAATTACCAAACTTTTTCTATTGCTCCCATACAGCTGCTGGGGATTGTGTATCAATCTGCTTGCGTATGGCTCAGCACTACTTTTTGCAATTGAGCTAAAAATCTGTGCCTAATTGTATTGTAACCCAGAAACGAAAGTAATAGGGATGACTTACTTCACATATGTTCTCTATAGATTGTTATGACCAACTGCAAGTAAATCATGAAAATATATGTAGCTGATATTTCTAATTTAATCTTTGACATCTCAATAAGTCATTTTTATATTAAAATTACTCTCACTATAGTTTCTGCATGAAAGACCAAAACTATCTATGTTTTTAATAGAATTTATGCAGGAAAGCATTGAGAAAAATCTTAGAATACTTTTAATGTTTGTTCCTACATCAGCCATGCTGAGATGAGGCTTAAAAGCCCACCAGAGAATTCACATTTGCCTCAGTGCTGTTAGTAAAAGCTGTAATTATCTGTATCTTTCGAAAATGCTTAAAATGAAACAACCTAATTCTCAGTTATAGAACAAGGTAGTACAGCAAAGACATTATAATCTATTTTTTCATTATGAGATGTGGGTGCATAACCAGGAAGAACAGTAGCACGATTATTTCCTAGTAAACCTTTCCAATACACAACCATTTAGTGGAGCAATGAAAATCAGAACTTACTCTTACTTTAGCACGGCAGAACACCTCTGTTGTGTAGGTAGACAAAGAGCTTGACTTTCTGGGATATTTTCACTCTCACAGTCCTGTCTTCTCTCCTTTAATTGTCAGCAACCTCACTACCCAGAGATTTTGTGGGGGATTAGGGTTGGCCTAATTGCTTTCCCCTTCACTCTTGACAGCATTCGTGAGGCTAGCATCTCCAACAGAGTCCCTTGGGCCTTACTGCTGCTGAATAATGCATGCCAGAGTTCTGTACTCCAGAGCAACTTTTACTCAACCGTATTGCACGGCTTAGCAAAGTGAAGTATGATGCCAACAGGGGCCAAGCATAGACTGGGCTAGAAGCAGGCACGGCTAGCAATGACCTAATCAGGAGCCACAGGCTAAGAGGAACCATGGAGTTTACATGACCGTGCCTAGTCCTTGGTTAAAGACATCCAGGACTTTTGCTTGGATTTTTTAAATTGAAATGTTAAAGCAGTCCCTGACACCTTTCAATGTTTCATCTGTCCACATCTTTTATAAATCTCTAGCTTTTTTACAGCTGAATCTTAACAGCTGAGGAGAAACTTCCAAATGTGTTGTGACAGGGCAGGGCATACTGCCCTTTTTACCTTCAGAAATTTTAAGTGCTTAACTTTTCAATTGTGTATGCAGTTCAGGGGAAAAGCAAACAGGGAGAAACATCAGCGGAGTGAGGGGCTTCTGGACTGAAAGGGAAAGATGGGGAGAAACTCTTCAGCAGGGCCTGTTGCCATAGGATGAGGGGTAATGGTTTTAAAATAGAAGGAGGTAGATTCAGACTAGACATCAGGAAAAAAAATTTTACAATGAGGGTGGTAGAACACTGGAGCAGGTTGCCCAGAGAGGTGGTGGATGCCCCATCCCTGGAAATATTCAAGATCAGATTGGATGGGTTGAAGATGTCCCTGCTTGTTGCAGGGAGGTTGGACTAGATGACCTTTAAAGGTTCCTTCCAACCCAAACTATTCTATGATTCTATGATCTAGCAGCAGTGAATTCCAAGGTCTAACTATATCATGCTACAGAACTTTGTTCACCTTTTTGTTTTCAACCTGCCACATATTGTCCCCTTAGTCATCACTTTTAAAGAGCTCTTGTCTAGTTGGTCATTCCTTGTAATTCCCTACCTCTGATCAGTCTTCTGCTGTTTTCATCTTCATTATGGTTCCTCCTGTTCTCTTCGTAGTTTGTAGAGCTCACAAATGTAGCTACTGATTCCTTCATATACACTTCTGCAACTTAGAGTCTGGAATTGGTAAGTGGAACCAAAAGTCTATTTACTGTTCTGTTTTAGAATATCCATTAGCAGGTGTCTGGGGAAGCATGTAAGATTAGACCATTTTTAGAGGAGATTTGCACTTTAAACCTCAGATTAATGCACTGGAAGTTGTTTTTTTTTTTTTTTTTTCCCTTTTTTAAACAGTGCAAGACAGACTTGTCCAAAACCAGTTTTTATCCCTTGCCTGCCCCAGCTTTGTCCCTTACTGTCCAGTAATAAACTAAGAAGGTGGTTCAGCCTGCTGCTGCATTTTCTGTTTCTTGGGATGCTTAAAATAGGAAGAAATTTCCCTGTCAAGAGAAATTGCCTGATATTATAAAAAGTTCTGAAAAGTATACAAGCACAGAATAATCACAGAATCATAGAATGGTTAGGGTTAGAAGGGACCTTCAAAGGTCATCTAGTCCAACCCCCCTGCAAGGAGCAGGGACATCTTCGACTACTTCAGGTTGCTCAGAGCCCCATCCAACCTGGCATTGAACGTTTCCAGGGATGGGTCATCAACCACCTCTGGGCAACCTGTTCCAGTGTTCTACCACCCTCAGAGTAAAAAAAAAAAATTCCTAATGTCTAATGTAGAATACCTCCCTGTATTTTGAAACTGTTACCCCTCGTCCTGTCACAACAGGCCTTACTGAAGAGTCTCTCCCCATCTTTCCTGTAGGCCCCCTTAAGGTGCTGGATAATCATCCAGTTGTGAATAATCATCCACAACTATTCATTTCAAGGATAAAGCTTTTATATTCACCCACATAGAAATTTCCTGGAAAAGACATCTTTGAAATCTGAAGCTAGCCCTGCTCCAAATTTGTTCTGCAGTAATAAATAAATACAGAATGCTGCAAAATGCAATTAACATCACAGATCCTGAACTGATGACTGTGTTGAATATTTGCTGAAGCCTGGTTTGGAGCATTATAATAGTCTCAGCAAACTGACAAGTGTCTACCCCCTACAGACCTTCTATTACACCAATAGACCTTCACTGATTAACATTTTGGTGACCTAAAAAACTAATCATATATACATTTAATGACTTTATAAAGGAATTCATCACTTAAAATGCAATTAAAAACTGCTGCATCAGCATGGATCTTTTAAGTCACTTGGAAATAATTAACTTCAGGATGATTTATTGAAGAGATTAATCTTTCAGTTAGAGTTGGAGTAAGCCGCATGACCTCTTCTGAAGAGTATTGATCACCACATTTTTAATGGATAAAGGATGAGCTAAGATAGTGTTACGTGCTTTTGCTACCACCCAATAGACGTGCTGCCTCAGTACCCCTTTGCGTATGTAATTTATTTTCACTGGCACATATCTAATTAGGCAGTATCATATTTTGAATACTGTCTGTCTTTATGCAAGGGTTTTTATCAAAGGCAATCCCTGAAGAATCTCACAGATGAGATCTTTCAGTCTTTTGCAGCACACATCAGTATAACACTGAACCATAAATTGTTTTTTGGTTGTCAAATTTCCCACTGAAATCATAAAGACGTAGGAGGCTAAGTATGCACATAAGGTCCTATTGATTTCCACTTAACAAAGATATTTTCTACAGTCTGTGGATACTGTATGCATAATATTCTCATTTCTCCGGGAAACAACTCTTGATTGCATTGAATGTGTATATAATCAGAAATTTGAATCCACGTAACGCAAAGGATGCTCTTTGTATGAGTTTTTGACCTCACAATTTTTGGTACACAAACATGCTTAATTTCTCTGGCAATCAGTAGAAAACAGTTACTTTATATATTTATCCTGAAAAAAATCTAAGAAATTCTGTTGCATGTTTCTCCTCTCTTTCTGTGAGTTCTCCCCAGCACAGTTAAGCCCACTTTGACTTATAAAAGCAGATTGCCTTGCTCACATCATGATCTCTGACTTTTTACAAGTTTCAGCCAGTCTGAGCATAATCCTTAGACTGTTGAAAGCATCTCCAGTTCTTCCTGGAACCAGCTTTTAGCCTTATAAATAATAAGCTGTGTCATGCTCGAAGGAATTAAGCATTGTATTTCCTACATAATTCTTTTGAGGATCCAAGTTGTTTTATATTGTTGGATGTATTATACTGTTTGATTTCATGTTCCCATTATCAGTCTCTTTACATTTCATTCCCAATGTACTGGAAGGACAGCAAACTAAGGCAGGAAAGCTAGTTGCAGAATAATACCATCCGTTATACATGACAGTCCCTTCCTCAGAAAACAACTGGAGCTTGAGGAACTTTCTGTTTTCTTTCCATGTCACATATATGTCTCACATAGTACATGTCAGATAATATCTTCACTACAGCTGATATCTTTGCTTAAGCTAATAAGAGGGAATTTCTGGAATGTCAGCTTGCAGCATGCCCTCCTGAAGGGTGTCTTCTTGTTACACTTATTTTCAGCTTCTTCTTTCAGAGAAGTAAAAAAGTACCTTGAGCCTTTCTGATATTAGGAGTCAGCATGACAAAGTAATAGCAAAATGATTGCATGAATTAACCAGAATAGCTTTTTGCTGGAGTGAAGCTAAGCTTTTTACACACTGTGATGCATGTGTTTTGAGCTGCTCTTTCTTGCTGTACTACATCAGCACTGCTACAATTTTATCTGCGCTGCCTCACCACTTCCTTTTGTTCACAATGCATTTAATCACCTACAAGACCATATCTGATCTCTTACTAGCCAAAAAATCTGGCAATCGGGACGTACAGAGCTTGATGGCTGAGCAGCAGCTGGGAAACTTGCAGGTGCGTGTTCTAACTTGGGAATACCAGTCTGTGTGTAAACAACTTCCAGTTTAATAATTCTGCTTTTCATTAAAATTTGTTTTCTCTCTTTATCAACCAGTAAGGCCTGGCTGCCACACGAAGGAGCAATCTTGCGGTAATGAGATTTCAAAAGACAAGTTAAATTTGTTCCTGTAGAAAAGGAAGGACATGAGAAGTAGGAAGTGCTGAGAACAAGAAATAGGATCATGAGAAGTTTACAGGCTCTAACAAGCTCTTCTGGCACCAGAAGGGCCCCCTTTGCACAACCTCCAAGTCTAGGTTAGCACATGACAGTGCTGTGTCTGTATTTTTCCCCAAGAAGCTGTTTTTGTCAGATGATCTAAAAGCCTGGAAGGGAAACTTTCACCCTTCATGAAAACCTTTTCAGTTTAGTTACTCTCAGAGATCTTTATGGCTTTTGCTTATGGCGTATCCAGCCGTCTCAGTTCCATGAACAAGGACTGTATTCTCAGTACTACCAATGCTTTTGTGTCAAGCATGAACATCTAGCTTTTGCAGTTTCTTCTCATTTCCCCTTCTACCTCCAGAAACTGATTTTAAGCTAGGGAGGTTAGTTTTGCTGAATTTCCTCTGTTGTCAGTACCGTAAAACAGTCCCTGTCATGGGTGATGCAGAGAACCTTTCCTTAGCCTCTTGCTCTCAGTTGCTGCTGCCTCTCCATGGATATATGGGAATCCTGAGGTGAGTCTCTGCCCAGCAAAATCAGCATCATGAACACCCCAGGGGATTCCACTGACCTATTGGAAAAACAAAGGTAGTATTTAACCCTGCTTATGAGAAACTTACAAGACTGCGGATGTAGAGTGCTAAACATAATAACAACCAACTACCCAGAGTGATAGCAGCTCTCTTCTCATACAGTCTCTGCCTTTGCATGCAAATGTGCACTAACTGCACAACTAGCCCTCAGTATAGCCACAGTCATTTTGTAAGCCATTTCTCCAAGAGCGGTAATGCTGTGTGCATCCCAACAGCTGGTTGAGGATTGGAGTCACTGATTAAGAGGTTTTCAGAAGGACAGAATGGTTGAGGTTGGCAGGTACCTCTGGAGACTGTCTGCTCCACCTGCCGTGCTCAAAGCACCTAGAGCTGGTTGCACAGGACAGATGGCTTTTCAATATCTCCAAGGATGGAGGCTACCCAACCCTTTCTGGGCAACCTATTGCACCGTTCAACCACCCTCACAGTTAAAAAAAAAACCTAAAAAAAAAAAAAAAAAGTGTTCTTAACATTCAGACAGAATTTAATGTGTTTAATTTCAATTAATTTGTGCCCAAACTGGTGGTTCTGCTTATAGCGTGGGACTCATTTCACCTAGAGACTGATTCAGCCAACTTAAAGTAAGTCTCTAAGGCAATGTCTATACAGCTAATTAAAAAAGTGCCAGGTTCAGACAGAGTTGCATCTATATAGTGTGGGACCAGCCACCTCTGTGGCTGTGTCTCAGAGCAAGTTCAGACAGTCCTAAACAAAGCCAAGCAGTGAGGTGAGAGGCAAGCAGTGTTGATGGTGAGTGCTTGGGCTTGCTCTCTAGCAGTCTCTTACCTGCCATGTAGCCACACTCTCTAAGTAGCAGTGTTAATTTCCCCTTAGAGATGCCTGAGAGATTAGTTGCACCCGTAGTACTTAACATCTTCATCATGCAGAGGATGTTGTGCTGTTAATGTGTCATTCCCTCGGCTGATGAGTGGGTAGTCTCTAATGAGGATATAGAAAGGGAGAGATTTAAAACACGTACTGTCCATATATCATGGGATAGATACTGAGAATGTAATTTCTGTCTACTTATAAAACAAACAGCATAGTAATAATATCTAAAAATGTTCCCTATTACACAAAGTTGTTGGAGATGAGTAACCTACAACAGAAAGAGATCCACAAGATTTCAAATCCAGAAGAAACACTGATTATTAGCTGGTGCAATCTACCACATATCAGATAATATCTGCATCAAATCACTGATTTTAGGGTATAGAATAAATGTTTTAAGCTTATAGAACATTTAAATAGCTTTAAGTTATTAAATAAGTTTTTAGTTATTACATAAATAACTTAGTTTATGAATAAGATGGTTAAAATATATACCATCCTATCAAGTCAAAATTGGGCTAGAATGTCCTGTTGCATTCTGCATTACTATTTTCTTTTTGGTGGGTACTTTCAAGCAGGAGTCAAATCTTTTAGTTTTCTTCACAGATGATTCAAGAAACTCAATAACTTCTTTTTGTGGCCTGGGAAACATTTATTTCTTCTGTCAGCTATCACTAATTTATACACATCCTTCTTGTATTACAAGGGTCATACTTCCACTTATGACCTCTCCACTCTCAGCCTTAAAAGTGGTGCCATTGCTATCCTCCAGCCTAATATTCCAGTAGTGGTATATATGCACTCAAAAAAAAAAAAATATTTTACAGTGCTGCATTGTGACTGATCCAGGGTCTTGTAGGTAATCTGTGTCAGGAACAGGAAACCAACTCTATTTCCTAACTGTCAGTTCAGCGATTTGCTTGCTATAGAATCACTGGAAAATAAATTACAGTGTAATCCAAAGCCTGGGGAAGTTTTCTAGTGACTCTCAGGAGCTTTAAAGCCAGGAATTACTTCATTTTTGGCATTATGTTTATACAGTTGAGTTCAGCCCAAGCATTTCTTTTCCCCTGCAGAAACTGTCTCAAGGCACAGTAGTCGATTGTCAGCTCTTCCTTTGCTTGTGTATGGTAGCCCGACTAACATAGTAGTAGTCTCCTTTTTTTTTTTTTCGCCTTATAACAGTAACACAAAGCTTTGGGAACTTATTGGGAAATGTTTAGAGCACTCTCTTACATGGAGATGTGCGAAGAGATGAGAAGTTTTGCAAACCTTCAGATAAAGAATATATAAATACTATTGTATTTAATATGGACATCATTTATCAGTCTTCAACATTGGAAAGGTATTTATTTTACCTTCATTTTAGCTTTCCTACAGAAATCATTAGTGATAAGAAAGTTTAAAAATAATGAAACATTACTTTGTTCCACAATGGTGCTAGCTTGTTGTTTTAATTTTCTCTTTAAAACTTTTCCCTAATTCTGCCTTCCTAAAGGAAGGATACTGGGTGGAGACCCATTTATCTAGCTCCAGTACTTATATCTTCATCCTAGTTGTCTGGTGATTCCTCCAATATCTCTCTCTATGTAAGTAAGTAAGTAAATAAATATATAATTTTAAATAAGAAATAAATTTCCTTCCTAGTTGTAGGAGAAAGGCTAGGTGCTTTTGAAGGCCTCTAGAGGAAGATCCACTCCAACTAAAATGGATTTTAAAATTCATTAATGTCAATAACTAAGTGCTTAGTTTTGGTGAATTGGAGATCCTTCTGAACATTTTCAAAGGTACCTTCTCTCTATTGCTGATTCATTTACTTGAGGAAGAGTGATCCAACATGTACTTAACCATTAGACACAACAAAATCCCTAAATCCCAAATAAAACAAAGGCAGAATTATTTTCATATGGGATAGCTCCTTTATTTTTATATTTGTATGTGGTATGACAAATCATATTTATCACATACTTTTGACCATCTGTACTAAAATCTCATTGGAATTTTAAACATCTCTTATAATTGTTTCTGTTTATGCAAAATTTTATTCTTTTCAGGCTTTAAGACCAGATCAGGCACCAAGGAGCTGAGTAATGCTGCAGGGTATAAGATCAAATCTTTCTCATGTGCATCAGAGAGAAAACTCTGAGAACAGCATACAGTATTCAGAAAGAATGGAAGAAAATTATTGATGGCATTATTTTTAACAACAGCCAAACACCAAGATTTTCCAATGATACCTGAGGGTAAACGTCCCTGGACAGTGCTAATATATTCCTTCTGTACTGCATGTATCACCTGTGCATAGATTGCTTGTGTGATTTGTGATATTAAAAAAGTGTTTGAGGATTAAGTGTTTGAGAGATTAAGTGTTTGAAGATTAATATCTGTGATATTAGAAAAGTGTTTGATCATTAAGATTTTTAGTGGACATTTTGTCTCTTTTTTTTTCAAAGATAAAGAAGTACTATCTGTCACTTAGACATCACCTCCCTTCCCCTGCTACGTTTTTGGCCTGTTGACCCACCTCAAGACAACCTGGAAGACAGGTAGGAGTTTCAGAGACAGTTATGTTACCACCCTTGTAATGAGCACTGATGTCTGGGTGGAAAGGAGGTCCAGGCTAATGGCCCAGCTAAGAGAATGCTGAAGGATCTGTCTGGTGCCTCAACATATGCATTTGTCTAGGATAACAACAGCATTGCTGCCCCTTGTTTCATTGGCGTGCACTAGAGATATGGAGAAGCGTGGAGGTTATGATGATGTGGTAGAGGCTGGGGGGAATATCTATATCCATTTATCCTGGGCCTCGGCTTCACTTGATTTCCTGCTTATAGAACAACTATACTTTTAAAGCTCTTTACTTGTAAAATATGTGTGGTTCTGTGTATAGGAGCAGAGGGCTGTTTGCTCCTTATTCCTTCATAGGAAATTATTTTGACTTAATACGTCTCCTGCTTTGACTTATACTCTGCCTGCTCATTCATATTCTTCCTTTCCTGTGTTTAACTTGTTTATCTATGGGCTATTGCTAAGCATGTTTATTGCTGTCCATCTTCTTATGGCCTTTTTAGGCAATGCTACTTACTATTTCTCTGAGTAGATGGCTATATATTGCTCTTTTTCTTTCTACTCTTGTCATTAAAAAAAAAAGTATTTTACTGTGCGTAAGTCATAATTCAAAACAAGAAGTGTTACTGAGGTGCTTAGGACTTGCAATGGGGATAAGAACTTTTCTTATCGGTACAGGAGAATTATAGCAGCTGAAGGAATCTAATCTCAGGAACTAGGGTGTGATTCTGAGAGCTTTACAAAAACAGCAAGAGCTGGGTATGCTACAGGTGTCTCAAATCATAAACTGCGCTGATAACACCACTTTTCAGCACTTTTAGAGCCCTTTAATAATGGCTGAAAATAAAGGAGTGCTCTGTGCTCATGATTAAAATTGGTTCCAAGAGAGAGACTAAAATGTCTAACCAGTACCTATTCTGTGTGACAAAAGGAAATGAAGAGGCCTCATAAACCAAAATGAAGGACTTATTACCTATTTGATGAAAGGACAACAATTTCACATCCATTACTTCCCCTGAAAATAGGACCATGGGGTACTCTGGGAAGACAGGAAAGCCACCCCCACCCCAGTAACGTATAACTGGCTATGTAAGTCCCACTATGTTCTCAGAGTGCACTCTTCTCACACATGCAGTAAAGCCTTTAAAAATCTTTCATGCCTCAGTAGTCGTTCTGAAAAACCCTAATGCTGCACCGTGACCATCAGAGTACTAGAAATCCACATCAGAGACACCAAGCACCCATGACCCAGCAGTTAAAAATGTACAGTTTTTGTCACACAATACAACACCTAACTAAAGAATAATACACCATGTAAGGAATCAGTGCAGTTAAAGGAAGGAGATTCTTACTGATGGAAGACATCTTTAGCTAATTAAGTCAAGTCTAAGCTAACTTAACTCTGAAGTTCTTATAAATTCTTGGTGGCACCTGCAGGAGAGATTTCTCTGCGTTCAGTACGGAAGGAGCCATTTTAGTCTGGAGTTTTCCATTGTTTTAGCACTAAGCTAATATTTACATCACTAAGACAAGTGGATATACCTGTTATTTACACTTGAGCTGCTTCAAGTAATTTCTGGAAAACACTAGCTCATCTCTTGCATCCTTCCCACTGTTCTGTTTCCCACTAGGAGAGTGTACTCTAAAAAGTATGATGGTGTGGGCTCTATGTTTTATGGTGCAGGTGGTTATATTCTCTTAAGTTTTACCCTCCTAAAAGTAGCTAGGATTTAAAAATATTTTTCACATAGTGTATCTAAAACTTAGAAGTTGAAGATCAAAAAGATTGATTTACCATTCTTGAAAATAAGACCTGATTATTATAAATGGGCTAGCTTGTGGTTTTCATATCTATTAATTCCAGATCTTTACAGACGCAGATAGAAATCAAGATATAAGTTACATTCAAGTCACATTTTTAACCCTTTTTTTTTTAATACTCAGCATGCCTAAACACTTCTTTTTAGAATGAAAGCTGAAATGCTAAGATACTACCCTAAGCCTTAGGTATGATCTGATAGAGAATGAGGCTTATTCTGGCCTCTCTTATAAAATCCACTTGTGCTACATACATAGTAAGAAAAAGAAGACTGTTCATCATTGTGTTCTGCTTGAGACGTATTATTGCCTTCCCTTGAAATACTTCGTCCAGTGACACTTTATTGGTGGCTTCTTGGTAAACCCACAAAGGAGTACTTTCAAATTCATTCTATTAAAACCCTTATGCCTCATGAAAACCCATTGTTACATCATGTATCCTGTGCAAGAAATCTGCTTAGGATCTAAATTCAGCTTGCAAGCTTTACATTTTATTGTTTGTATTATGTTCGATGAGTATTTATTTGACTTGAAATGAGAACTTCCACATCTGCCTCTGCTATGGACATTTGGCCTGTATGCTGGTACATGACAAGTATAAACTTGTCTTATGCAATTACTATTTTATTCATATGCTGTATTTTTATGAACTATAAAAAACTCCCTTTGTTTAAATAAAATAGAGAAGTTTACATTTAGTGTCTTAGAATTCCCTTATTTTTTTCATTGTTTATCATTTTCTTTCTTTTTTTTTTTTTTTTTTTTTTTTTTTTTTTTTTTTTTTTTTTTTTTTTTAAATGTTACTTCTGCTCATAGCACTCAGGCTAGTGTAATTACCTAGATTTATATTTGGGGATTTTGGTATTAAGAAGTGTCTTTTGTTTCCTGGGGAAGGTCCAGTTTTTTTCAAAAAGGTTTGCTTTTACTGTAGCAGGTCTCTCCGGTATTCTTCCTCTGTGTCATTCAGTGAGCTTATCGTGAGTTTAAACAGGACATACATGAGCAGCTAACAGCCTGGCATACTCCTAGATCTGCTGTTTTCCAGTGTTCAGACCTTGCTGGCAAACCCCAGATTGACTACGGACAAGTACATGGACTATCTAGACTTGCTTGCTGACGTATTCATCCCCCTCATGCCATATGCCCTGTCAGTAGCATCTGAAATGCCCTTTCTCGCAGGATCTCATGTGCTCTGGGTTGTGTTGTCAATGACTGGAGCTATCCTGAAACTGACCTTTCTATACCTATCAAACAAAACATGTGCTAGGCATAAATTTTCCCAAAACTCAGTCTTTGAATGCAAGATATAGCTTTAAATTGCATCGTATTTCCAAGGTTTGTAGTGTAAACAGAAAAAAAAAAATGAGGGAAAAAATTATACGAGGTATGTCACAAGAACTTCTATACTTGGCACAATGTAGCTGGGGATAATGAGGAATATCTACTGGGAAAGAAATGCAGCAGGTTGCTCAGGAAACTTTTGGATTGCGTCAGGTAAAATGTTTCTGATTCAAGAAGTAAAGAAAGCAAATAAAGGACAGATTCTTTTCTATTCCTTGACAATTGTGAGGGATGAATGAGGATTTGAGGCTGCAAGGCCCATTTAAAAGTGGCCTTTAGAAAAAAAGATTCATGATCATTAAGTACAAGAAAGAGGAACAGCAGCTGAGTGATAGAAGGTGGACTTCAATAATTTCACAGAATGTGTAAGCAAGATCTCATGTAAAAGAAAATGCTGTTAAAGAATTAGCTCCTTAAAAAATAATACACACAATTGCATAATATCTAACCACAGGTATGTACTATCCCACTGTGAAGAAAACAGAGAAAATACAGTAAAAGATCAGTGTGATTAAAGCATGAACTGTGCCTGAACCTGAAACACAAGAAAGAATCAAGCTGGAAGCAGAAACTAGGTCAGGCTACTGAGGACGGGTGATAAATATAATATGAACATGCAGGAACAAAATTTAAAAAGCCAAAACTCAAAACAAGATGCATCTGTCAAGAGATATCAATCAATTTAGAAGTGCAATTGTAGCAGAGGGAAGGTGGGGGAAAGGGTGAATTGGTCAGCTGTTCAGCAGAGAGGAAAAGCTATTGCTGGATGCTGCTCAGAAGGTCAAATCTTGTAATAACTTTTTTTTTTCCTCAGTCCTTACAAGAATGATCAATTGCAGTTGAAGGGTATTATAGGTCACACCAGTGATAAAAGTAAAGACCTCAACTTTGAATGGGAAAGGAACAATTTAGAGATTAGAGTTTTTCAAGTCAGCAAGGGATTATGAGTTTCCTAATGAAGAAATTAAAATAATGTTATGATGAAATATTAGATACTGCTGTTGTACTTGAGAGCAGGTAATATCTTGAAATATTCATGAAGGGAAAGCCAGTGTCTCTCTTTAAATAAGGAGAAAGGAAGATGGGGGTATGATTCAGCCACTAGCTTAATTTCTGCTCTCAGAAAATGTTTGAACAGCTGACAAAACAAACTATTTGTTAGCACTAGAAGACAAGGATGTGAGTAGCAGCCAATACAAAATTATCCAACCCATGTGATTTCCTCCTACAGTAGGACAACAGGATTTGAGAACATAAATGCCATTTATCTTTAGTAGGGCTTTCTATATTGTCTTATATAACAAATTGCGAAAATATGATCTATATCTGGGGATGTGGCTAGATGATCTTCAAATGTCCCTTCCAACTCAAACCATGCTATGCATGATTCTATAAAGCACTGATGCAGTGCGGATACAGAAGCATTGAGTAGGTTTCAGAAGCTGTGAAATGATAATCAATGATTTGCAACAAAGAGAAAAGCATGTGTCTAGTAAGGTTCCTAATAAATGTTTCTTCAGTCTAGTTGTATTTGATTTTTTTTCTTAATGATCTGAAGAATATGCTCATTCAATTTTCAGGTGACATGGAATTGGAAGGCATGAAAACATAGAATTCAACGTGACCTTGAAAACTAGACTAAGTAGCTTGAAAATACTAACATGAAATTGAATAGGGACAAATGTCATATATTATTCTTGGGCAGGAATAATCAACTAGATACATATGGGAAACAAAATATCTAGTTTGTAGAATCATCGTAGAATCATAGAATGGTTAGGGTTGGAAGGGACCTTTAAAGGTCATCTACTCCAGCCCTGCTGCAGTGAGCAGGGAGATCTTCAACTAGATCAGGTTGCTCAGAGCTCCGTCCAGCCTGACCTTGAACATCTCCAGGGATGGGGCATCCACCACCTCTCTGGGCAACCTGTTCCAGTGCTTCACCACCCTCATCATAAAACATTTTAAAGTTAAATAGCAATACTTCAGAAAAGGAGCTGGGAGCTGCACTGGATCACAAGATAAGCAAAAGACACAAATGGAAAAAGGCAAAGGTCATTCTTATATATTCAGGGAATATAGTATGTAAGACAGAGTACTACTTTCCCTCTGCTTGTTACTGTTAAGATTACAGAATAGTATCCAGGTCTGAGGCATTGCATTTAAATAAAGGCAACTGACAAATTCAGAGAAAAGGAGTAAGAGCGATCACAAATACACAAAATATGACCTGCACTGAAAGACTGAAGAATTTATTTAATCATTAAGAGGGGAGGGCTATGAAGATAGTAGTAAGATATGCAACAGTGCTGCAAAGAAGAGAGTGAATTGTCCCTTATTTCCATGATGGACAGGAAAAAGAGTAAGAAAATTATAGAAGGGAAGATTCCAATTAGTAACTGAGAAAACTTGCATATGTATAAGGATAGGAAGGAGCTGGCAGGCTGCTGGAGAGGTTGTGTCCCTAAAACCGGAGGCATTGCAGAACAGTTTAGACCAATGTGTGTCGAGAAAACTTAGATATGCTTGATCTAAGTGTAAGGCCAGGCATGGCCTAATGACTACCTCTAGTCCCTTCTGGCTCTGTGATTTTTATAGTTAGAAGATGGTTCACATATGTTAGATGGTTATGTTATGAGATCCCAGCTGTCAGTCTGCCTTTAGGGGACCTAATTTGAAAATATTTGAAACTAAAAGGGGAGACAAGTAAGCCCCAAACATGTTATAGGTAGGTAATACAAAAAATATAAAAGGAGAAGACATGCACTATATTGTCTAGAGTAATTCCAGTGCAAAAGAGATATGAGTTCTTCTGGCATGTGTGTGTGAAAATGATAGAGTATTAAAATATATGAAAATCTGTGATATTTAGTTATTTACATGCTTGTTTAAGATAACAATTATTTTATGGTTTTAACTAGAAAGGCCACAAACTTGCATTAGACAGTTCTTTACTAAAAAGAATAATGTTTATGTGTGCTTCTTGAAGTGTGATCTGTATTTGCAGTATAACATTGCATTCAATTGATATAATTTGAATAAAAGTTTAAAGTGAAGACTGCATACATGCATTAGGTTATGTTCTCTTCAAAATATTGTAACCTCCAGCAATTCAGTATTTTCTAGAGGCAAAGACTTTGTTCAACAAAACTAATTTATAAATAATTTTCAGTTCAGATGATTTAGCAGTATTCAAATAAGAGAGCCTTCACAGAGAAGAAAGATACTCCAGCCTTCACAAAGCTGATTAACAGATTTCTAGGATGGGGCCCTTGGGTTGTGAATACCTCTACTGTAATATCAGAAGTGCTTATGGGAGAAAGAAAGCAACAAAACCCCAACATAGGTGAGAACGCAACTCTAGATAAATTTCTTTCACCACTAACTTTTAATAGAAAAGTGAATTGATAAGATGAAGCAAGGAAAAAGAACAAAGAAATAGAAAGTTCAGTTTTTATCTCAGCTGTCATAATTTGTGAGGAACCTCTTAAAGTGCTCTGTTGCTAATATAAATTCTTTATGTGGTCGTGATTAGAAAGCTGAGACTTATGCCTGTAGATATGCCTGAATTTTCAAAATAATAAGCTGTTCAGGTTGTACTTGGCTTGGGATAAAACTACAGGCCTTGTAAAGTGGATTCCCTCTCATGACTGAAGTAATTTTTTGCATCCCTTCCAAAACATTCATCTGGAGAAAATGTTGGAGTATTAGAGAAGGCAGCTTAATTTCCCATTCACTAGCTGTAGCCCAGTGATGCCTGAAACTCAGGTAAACAAATTGGACAAAATTCATTTAAAAGCAAAGATGCTGTAGAAATTCAACTGATTAAAGATGTTTGTGTTTTGGTAAAACCTGGCTTTTTATATAATTTTCTTCTGCATGCTTTAGAACAATCGGTGGAATTTTGCTTAATTTGTATTAAAATAAGAATTTGATAGTTTGGCTCGTGAGGTTCCTGGTGTATTTCAAGCCTCATACTGAAGGATTAAAGAATGAGTCAACATCAAAAGTAGCAAATAATGCAGACTTTAGTCTTGATTCTCTTCTCACATCTTCTTTAAAATACTAAATTCCAGTTGACTACGATGTGTACTGGAGTTTAAAAAAGATAAAACTGTGGTAGACACATACATGAGCAGAGAAATAGAAAATAGGGAAATGGAGGATTCACCTGTCTAGCGCAGGGATACTTCCATCCTGATAAATGCAGTTGCTCCAGACAGTGATTCTGAGTCCGCAGCCCAAGTGGAATGCGGTTAGAGCTACCTTGCACTTCAATAACCTGACCACATCCATGCTGTAAAACACTCAGCCCTGGGGCCTGTTGGATGCCCTTGCAGATTTCATTATTATTTTGTGTGTGTTATTTCTGGTTCAAAGTGCCTACGATAGTCTTGGGAGAGTATTGCAGCCTGCCAGATTGCAGTGATTAAAAGGAACTGCACTTGTCTAGAAGAGGAATGAGGGATATATCTCTTCTTCTCACCTGCGCTGGCACTTTGAGAGGTTCGTGATGGCCTATATGATGCCTCTGCGAAGCCTCTCCCAAACCCATTCTGCTTTACTAAAATGGGAAATTCCCAACACCATCTCCAATGTCAACTGAAGCAGGCAGCAATGCCTGGAGGAGCATGCAGGACCAAGCACCCATGTCCTTTTGTAGGGATATAAAATGGAAAAGCAGGAACAGACCTAATACTCTGCAGGAATATCTGTGTATTTAAGGATTTTCCATGAAGAGACATGTCAAAGTCAGCCTTTTCTTTAGCATTGAGGAGTAACTTGGAAAACAGCCTTCATGAGTGGGGCTTTGCATGGTTTAGAGCCAAAAGCTACAGGAAGCTTTGCATTCAGTGAAAAGGCTCTTGTGAATGTCTTTCACCCTCTTCATGTCTTTCACTCCATCTTTATCTCTGTAACTGCCAGGACTGTCTAATTTGATGGTGAATCATCCACTTCCCTTGGTAAGGAAATTGTAAAGAATCTTGTGTGACTTCCAGTTTAGGTGCCAACACCAGGCATGGAGACCAAGAGGATACTGTTTTCTGTAGGACAGTGATGAGATCCTATTTTCTTTCCACAAGTTTTCTGTTCCTTGTGTGGGAATCTTGTAAGGCCCTTGGCTTTTGCTGGGATAAATGTGTCACCAGGGTCCCATGCATCTTGTCTCCCAGCATAGAAAAAAGGCCAAAACATTGCAACCAAAGGCTACGGAGAAGGACCAGGCTATCTTGTGCTCCCCTTTCTCCACCGTGTCAGTATAGAGGATGCTACAGAGTTGATGGGGAGAAGGCTTCCATGGATGCTCTCACTTTGGAAAGGGTGCTTGGCTTCAGGCTACATTCAGGGAAACCACAGCTCCTGACAATGTGCCCTTTCTTGAAGTTTTGGGGCAACGGCTGAGTCTGTGAGGGGAGTACTGGTTTACCTTGCATCGCCTGCCAGATCCAAGTTAGTGGGTTAAGCTAGCAGTTGTCTGTGTCCCATGGGTTTCCCCATCCCCTGCTAATTTAAGTTACCAGGTGCTGGTGTGGTGGGTTAATTGGATGTGTGCAGTACAGAGAAGCAGCCCTTGGTCCAGTTATAGAAAGAGAGTTTCCCAGCCTGCAGCGAGTGACCAGGAGCATCCGTGCTGGTGCGTCACATGGCTGAGGGACTCAGCAGGATGCCCTTAAAAATGGGGACACTTCAGGCATGGCAGTCTGCGCAAGAGGGTTTTAAAGAGAGAGTTTTTACTTAGAAATCCACCTCAGTGACAGGAAATGTCCTTCAAGTTACACTTTATGCTTTTGGAAATATTATTATTTAAATACATGTTCTCCCTCATAGCTTTTCAATCTTCAGGCTTCATTTATGTTGAAGCTTAGTCTCCTCCATATGTTACCATCAGCTGAAGAACCAAGGCTGATGAGCTGCTTGGAAATGTTTTATCATGCTATATATGAGTTTTTTGCTTTGCAGCTAAATGTTTTTACATTTAACTTGCACCCCTTCTGAGAAGAGGTGAGTATGCACTGTTAGCACTTTTATTTCATGCTTACATAATAGCTATTCATTTGGTCAAAGAGTGAATTTTTCCATTAAGGATTTCCGAGCCTCACATCACAGTAATCTGGAGTTGCAACTGCAATTTGATGCTACCTTGGTTTGCACATAATTAGTGCAGAATGGTGCATGATGCCACCATCTTCCCTACGATGGAAGCTCTGGCTTAGATGATGCAGAGCACTCCCATTTGATCTAAACAAAATTGACTAAATTTAGCAAGTCAATCTCACTAAAGAGCATCTTGGGACTTAATAACGTGCATGCAGTATGATAAAATGTTTGGCAAGTGTAAGGGTAAACAGTGATCTTATTACAGAAAGCTATTAGATAAATTTGCAAATGGATTTGTTTATTTACATTTATAAAAAATTCTTTTGTCATTCTGTAGTTGAATGATCTATAGATATACTTCGTAATTATATTCATTTGACTTTCAGATTGCATTTTGGATTTTACTGTGTAAGAATTTTATCAGTGAAATCTAGCAAAGTGAAAGCAGAAAAAATTCAAATTTGGTTGCATTAAATATAATTCAGGATAGTTTTAGGACTCAGTTAATTTTTTTGCTTATTTTAAAGTCAACAGACATCTTACATCAAAATACTTTAGAAAGGCATGGGAATAGAAGAAAAAAGTGGAAAACTTACTTTGTGACTTAAGACTATAGCGATGTATACACAGTAGTTTTAGGGTCTATTTTCTGGCATTATTTTTGTCTTTTAGAACCAGAGACAATTTGTGCTCCACTGGAAATGTTATTTTATTAAAGGCATAGCTGTTTGGAAAATAGCAACTGAGAGAGCCTTCCAGAAGCCTTCAGTTTCCCCTCCATCCTGGAGGAAACCAGATTTATTTTCATTTTTCTAACCATGGTGCCATATCTATGGTTTTGACTAGGTCAGTTGTAGTACAAAGATATGCAAAATTTCATTTAGGTTCATTATTTGGCCATTCACATCTGAAATCCTACAGAATTTATACCACGTTAATGGCAGGAGCCCACACTTACTCTAAATACATCTAGCACTGTTATTATGTTGCTGAGTACATGTAAGACATTGCCAACGTATACTGGGAGATTACTTGTCCATGGCTGGAGGTGAAGGTAGCTGGACACAACATGAGGAACTACAGGACCAAGCACAAGAGGTTGCTCAACATAACAAGGAATAGACTGTGAGGCTGCCAAAAGTCACTGACAGTGTTGTGAAGGATGGCTGGGTCTCACAGTGGCTGAGGGGGGTTCTTGGTAATCCCATCTGTGACACCAGGTAAGGTGGAGATGACCTAGGTAACTGCACCAGAAATACCAAATCTGGGTACCAAATCTTTTCCCCAGTGGGTGAAAAGTGATCAGTGGAAAGTGATCAGAGGGAACATGGGAAAAGAAAATGGGAGGAAGAGAAGAAAAAAGGGAAGAAAAAACCAGAAGAATATGGAGAGAAGGGGGATAAAGGGGGGTGGTCTTTCACTGCCTTGCATCTGATCACCGTCTGATCACCATCTGATCACCATCTGAACTCTTAACTACTTTTCTGTGCAAGGATGTGGGACACTGGTGAGCTTTAAGCCAAACTAGCTAGTGAGCAGGACAAGAAATCTAGGTCTATATACTGGAAGAGCTGTAAATCTAGGGGCTGGTTACTGGAGGGACTGGGAGTCAAGGACCAGATACTGGAGGGGCAATAGGCTTATGCTAGCTACCAGAGAGACATGTGTGTGTGCATGTGTGTGTGTGTGCACCTTTTGGGAATATACATTTACCCTCACGTCCAGACAACTGGAAATAAAACATCTGGGTCCCAAAGCCTTTGGCTTTGCCTCCCCTTGGCTGACATTGCATATACAACAGTTGTGCTGATTCCCACAGCCTTTCCCTTCTCTGTTCCTTAATTTCTCATCATCCAACTTACTATGATAATTCAAAATAAATTCTGCAACATCACACAGGATTTTAGTGTCAGTGCTACGCAGGGAGGGTCTGCAGTCTGAAATCTATTATAGCTGTGCCCACATACTTGTATCTGTGCCTTCATCTGTAGGGAATGCGGAAAATTTTAGAGATCATGCCAAACTATTTTAATTTTAAAATGTTTTATAAGATATGTTAAATAATGTACAAACATATTCAATGCTATAGGAGTTCCTTGCCCTCAAAAATTCCTAGAAGAATATACTATGTTTATTAATGTTATTTTCTTTAAGTTTTGGTTGTATTTTGTGTATTACATGTGCCATATAAATGTCTCAAATTCTGAAACACAGAACTCATTATTAGATAATTTTACTTATTAGCTAATTTTGTTTTCTGCAGAATCCACTTAAAATATGTAGGTGTATATTGTTGAGATCTTTCTTGCAGAGATGCTATTAGCTGTTATTTCAGATGTTACTATTATTATTTTACTTTTGTTATTTATTTAAAAGGAAAAGGAGTGAAAACTTTCAATGGAAAAACACTGATCTATTATCATAACTGAAAGCGATGACCAAATCATCTGAGTAAGAGGCACAGTAAGCCACAGGATTAATCTTAGCTGCTTTGAAAGTAAAATGATATGTTGAAAGTCAGTATTTGGTGAAACAGCACATAAGTCTAGAAAGCTTTTTTAAGACAAGATGAAAAATTGGTAGTGATTAGTATGGTGTTTTTCTTGAATGGAAATGTAAAGGCATTCTCAGCATTATCTTTAAGATTGTACCACTTTTATTAATCCAGTTGTAACTCACAGGAGCTATGAAAATAAGTATTCAAATATTTATTGCTTCTGGAGCTCCTGCAGCTTGCATAAGACCCAGCAGAGACTCTGAGAGAGTCTACTTACTGCCCTGACTGAAAGGGCTCACCTCTACATGCTGACCAGTAGACCTGGACGACCACAGTGGGTAAAGAAAATATTGCATCTTATAAATTGACATTACAGCTGGTTCACTTTCCAGTGTGTGTTGGTTTTGTTCAGTGGGGGGAGGGGGGTGCCTATGGTGGCAGCTTCTGCAAGAAGCTGCTGGAAGTTTTCCCTTTGTTCAGTGGACTCGGCTGGGCCTAGGGTGGACTCACTGCTGGCCAGGGCTGAGCTGATTGGTGGCAGAATGTTCTGTGATAACGCCTCTGCGATAATGTATTTAAGAAGAGGAAAAATAAAAAAGAGGAAGAAGTGAAGAAGTAGAAAAGGGTAGCAGACAGGGGGAGGCGCAAGCCTTGTGGGCCTTGCGGACCTCACCCTCTGGCTGGGCGGCCATCTGGGCCCGACTCGGCCCGGACCGGCTGCCAGAAGTGGAGAACAGAACCAGAAAGACGTCTGCCCGAGCCGATTGTGAAGAATTTCTTGTGAGAGGAACGGCTGCAGACGCCAAGGTCAGTGAAGAAGGAGGGGGAGGAGTAATACGCCTTCTGCCAGTATTCCCCTGCAGCCTGTGGTGCAGCCCATGGTGGAGCAGGTTGTCCCCCTGCAGCCCATGGAGGCTCATGGAGGTGCAGAGATCCACCTGCAGCCCGTGGAGGACCCGGAAGGAGGATGCCTGAAGAAGGCTGTGGCCCGTGGAGGGTCTGCTGGGCCAGCCGTTCTGGAGGGGCTGCACCCCGTGGAAAAATGACCCACGCCGGAGCAGTTCACAAAGGACTGTGGCCCGTGTGAGGGACCCCACGCTGGAGCAGGAAACTTGTGTGAGGATTTCTTCCCCTGAGGGAGAAGGAGCGGCGTAAAGCAACATGTGATGAACTAACTGCAACCCCCATTCCCTCTTTCCCCCTCTGTGCTGCTCAAGGAGGGGAAGGAGGTAGTGATAATTGAAATGAAGTTAAGCCGGGGAAGAGGAAAGGGTGAGGGGAAGTTACATTGTTCTCTTCCTCATTATCCTGCTTTGGTTTTATTAATAGTAATAAATAAATAGTTTTCCCCAAGTTGAGTCTGTTTTGCCTGTAATGTTAACTTGAATGCTCTCTCCCTGTCCTTATCTCAAATCTTATACTATCTCTGCCTGTTCTCTTGGAGGGTGGATGGAGTGAGACTGTGTGGCTTGGTCCCGCGCGAGGCTAAACTACGAGACAGTGCAACTGAGGCACTTCCTTGACGCAGGAGGTTTCTATGTTTTCATCAGGCAATAGCAGCAGCAAACCCCCTTGCTTCCAGCTGTGGCTTGTTGTCATGATATGATCTGATTTTGTAATCAACGTTCATTTGCTGTTGATCAAAGCTGGAGCTTTCTGCTGTGATGCTTCTTCAGTTTGGTTAGTGTTGGTGGCTTCCTGAAGCTGACCACCGTTTTGCTGTCGTGATGGTATACGTTGCCACATTTTATGTTCTTGGACTTTCCGGTGTTTCAAGTACACTTCCAAATTAACTGTTGATATTCATTATAGGGATTTTAGCTTCCTCTTTTCTTTTATAATTATTACTTTGTGGTTCTTCAGGTTTTTATGTGTTATGTCCATAAACCACTCAAAATGTTTACGTTCCCTTCAAATATTTGCATTTAACTTACTTATATTTACTGTTTCTTCTTGTAACATTTGTTCTGACAAACTGTTCTGCCTTTGCTGATGCTAACCTGATGTGTTAAAAGTTGTCACCTCCTTTTAATATATTTTGTCTGAATATATTACTTATAAAAATGACAGATTAATGATAGCTTGTTTATTCCCTAGAACTGATGCAGGCAGAAGCAGTAGCCCCTTCACAGTGAACTCTGTTCTGATCTGGAGAGCTCTGCCTCATAGGAGCAGGGGGGCTTGTCCTGTGTGTTGCAAAGGTTGGTAAAAGTGACATACAACAAACAGGAGTACAACTCAATTTATGGGGGCTACAGGTCAGTGGTAACTCCCCGTTTTTCAAGATATCCGTATACTCTGGATCCCGGTGGCTAATGTGCAATGTAAAATGCTCTGTTGCCCATTTCTGAACTCTTTCTTGCTTAGCAGGACTCTGAATCATCAGTAATCAAATGAGATCTAACCTGGACTTCCGCTCCGTATCTAAAACAAACAGATTTATAGTCTCTATTTTGCACACCTTTGTCGTTCGCTGCCACTTCAATTGACAACTGCTCCACAATAAAAAGTCCAGCAGCTCTCCTGCGCAGTCGTGTAGTGACGTGGCCAAGCTCCCATATGCATTAAACTGCATCATTTCCCCCATAGCTGCTTCTCTGTGGATATCAGGAGCCTTGACAGCACTGATGGGACATCTGAGAAACCAATAGCATGCCGTGGATCCAGTGAGGTATCCACCAACTGGGTGCTTGATATCATGTCTACTGTGAAATACCAAAAAAAGTAGTGGACTTTTGAAGTGAATTTTAGGGAAAACCCAGGATTTAGAGGGAAGTGTGCACAGTGCCACAAAGTCTAACATCTGTCCAAATTAATGAGTTTAACATAAAGATCTCTGCAGAAGCTGACAGCTGACACCCAGTAACAATCAACAGTCAACCACATAAATATTAATATATAGGTAAGTTAATTTAGCCAGTCAGCAACACAGAATAATCAAACAGGGAGAGCACATTACTCTTGGAAGCTGGTAAACTGAAGAAACTGTGGAGAGTCATCTCTACCTAAATACTGCTGTATCATGCCCTTATATCCCAGGAGCCCTCATAGAAATCTGTATTTCTTGGTCTCAAAACTTGATACCAATGAATGATACATTGAAAAAAAAAAAAGGAAACTTACTCGAAAATCTTGTAATAGCATAAAGTTTGGAAATCTAAATGAGAAATAGTATGCTTGCTATCAGTATTTTTTTCAGCTGCAGTGTCAGACTAAACACAGTACTGTGAAAGTTTTTGTTTGCTCCCCGGTCTAATAAAAAGAGGAACCTCTATAAACCCAGAACGTTCATCAAAACCCACCAAACAGATGTGCTTCTTCTTTTTCAGTAGGGTCAGAGGAGCTTTTGCATAGCCACTTCCTAATATTTTCCCCGAAGACATACTGCTTTTGAAAGCAATATCACAGTTTTAAAAACTTACTTTACATTTTTTAAATGAGAGGTCTCATTGTGTGTTTTGATGGTTACAATTATTTAATGATGGTTACCAAAGGATGTTTGTAATAAGTACATTTTGCACGTGAATGGTGCTATATAATCAATGTGCTTTATGGCCAAAACGAGGTCTGGGATAACTTAACATGCTCAGTGAAAAAACTTTTGAGAATCTCAACTATTTTTCCTCCAGTGAACACCAGACTACACATTATTGTGTGGAACATGACTGCCAAACATTTTTGTTGGGTTGACCATGGGTGAAAGTTGGAAATCTTTTGCATCAGCAGGAATGGTCTCTTCAAGATGTTCATGTCATTGTGCTTCCATTTTCAGGTGTGGATTTAGCCTCTTCTCCCTGAGTGAATCCCTTGAACAGGAAAAGAGAAATAAGTGCCCTATAATTTTCTAGCTTGATGTGGTTTTTTAAATACACCTTTTTTTTTCTCTGTTGAGCAATAAACACCAAAGCACTGTTTCAGACAGTAATTTCTCTTTCATCTCATTAGTGAAAATTTTTACAGTGAAAATTTTCTCTGATACAATCTGATAAGTTCAGTATATTAAATCATTATGCTTCTCTTTACAGTACTTGGTAAAACAGCCTAGAAAGGAGATGGCAATCCTTTTCATTTTTAGTACAGAAGCTGAAGATTGTCTCGTAAGCTCCATTACCCCTTGGATAATCCATGGAACAAAAGGTAGAAGAACAAATCTAATTCAAACTACAATCTTAGGAACTCCTAAATCTTTCAAGGATACTTAGTTTGGCTTTGATAACACTTGGAAAAATGTAATCCAATTTTATATTGCTATTGTATATAATTGTGTGGTCTTTACTAAACATTGTTTCCTATCTAGAAATCCACATGTGATTTGAAAACACTGCCCACATCACTGCCATAGATGAATGTGTTGCTGCTGGCAGAGTTTTTTGCAAAGGTTTTATCAATCATCATTTGTCTATGAAAGTATATCATATATTTATGTTATCCTAGGAATACCATAAGTGGACCATTAGGGAGAGGGTGGGAAGAAGAGTGAGGGATTTTTTTTTTTTTTTTTTTTTTATTCTGAATCTTTTTAATGTGGGCTTATGCGTAATTCCCAGGACACATTGCATTTGACACAGCAAAAAAATATTCTTGCAAATCTGCACAAAGTCTATTCTGGATTCGGATGGAATAGTCAGCATAATAAAAAAGCAGTGTTAAGCTCCTCCTGAGTCTCTGACAAATGCACAAATACTCGCTTTTTATTCTCTGCTGCTCCACTATTCAAATAGAATAAAATATCAGTCATGCATTTTTTTTTTAAATATGTCTGAATGAGCTCTCTTGGCATTTCAGGCTTGATGCACAGTAGGCTGGATACTTGAGTTTTAATTTTCCTGTTCAGCTAAATAATGTAACTTTTCATCATCTCTCTTCTCCTGGAGCCCTCTTAACAATCTTTGAAAGATTTTTTTTCTACTTTATGTACATTTTCTACTTCAATGTTTGTTATACAAATTCTCCACGAGCCACTGGCAGCCACTGCCAGTAGGCCAATAGGCCAGATGAGCATTAATGACACTGTGGGCAAGGGTGATTTTGAAGAAACAGTGTTAGATATTTCTGTTTAAAACAGGTCTAGGAGCCTAGAGTGGATATTATTTCAATTCCCTCATACCTAAGAGAACTGAACTCTCAGCTCTGACCCCAAAGGAGACTCCAAGGGCCAGTCTTGGTGAGCAATCAGAAATCTAGTGGAGTTACTTTGTGCTTGCTGCAAGATCACCAATTCTGTTTTCAATGGTGTTAGGAAAGATATTCTTGAAACATTTCTGCCTGCCTCCTACACGTGACAAGTGTTTCTGAAAAACCACATCTTAGTGGTTACACCATAGTAGGTACTAGCAGGTCTTCTGTTGCTATGTGGCTCAGAGGGAAATTATCTTTTTCCTCTACTCAGACAAGTTGCCAAGACTCTCTCACAAGAAGCTGCCTGTTTTCAACCTCAAATATTTTTCACTATTTATGTAGTCCTTCAAGGAAGTAGCTACACTATGTCTATGATGCAATTGTTAGAAGGAGGAAAACATGACTCAGGCTGCACAGGCCACTTGCAGTTCATGAAGAAATTTGTGTGCTTGGTGACTTCCTGAGAAGCATCCTCACTTACACTTACCATGCTGGAGCAGTAGCACCTAGGGAAGGGTACTGTGGATGAGGACCAAAAGCGACTGGCAGATTGGCTGCTCACAGGATCTGGCCTCTGAAGAGACCCAGACTCTGCTTACCACGAAGTCCTTGCAGGCATAAAACCTTCTGTCTGTTGCTGAGGCATGCATGAGTCTTGCCTTCCTGCGAGGTATTTGGCTGCAGGCAGGAGTCCCTTGTGCAGAGGAGATACTCTTGAGCATCCCGCAAAGCAATGACTCCTTGCACACGTGGAGGGAGCATCACAACAGCTGCACATCTTCCTTTCCCCATGGAGAACTGGACGTACATCATAAGAAGTGGATGCATGTAGTAGTCAAAAACCTGCACGGAGCCGAGGCAGGTGTAATCTGGTTTAGGATCTGGAAGCAGCAGGATGAAATTAAGCGTGGGTTAAACACCACCCTGAGGTCTGGGGCAGATTCTGTAGCCTGTGCTAAGTTTTGTGTTGCCATGGCTACTGTGTCCTCACTGAGTGGTTAAAACACACTGGAAGTTTTCTGTGTGAGCGACAGGACTGTCTTTGACTGCATTTAGGTGTATCTTGTGCACTGGTATCTGGACCAAGAAAACTCTTCACTGACTTGGTTTGTAAGTTTAGGCTCCCTCTACCCCAAAACCTGCTTTGGTGAAGTACATTCCGCAGTATTGAATCTACTGTTAAATAAAAAAGAAAAAAGAAAAGGGAAAATAAGGACCCATAGATTTCAGTGCTAATATTAATATTGTTATTATTTTAGAGAAACATAGTACTCAAATCATTGTTCACTCTACACTTTTTACATGTACAGCTGAGGCTAAACTTGCCTGCATCGTATTTTCGTACCAAAAATTTAGCTCTAAATAACTTTTAGTTAGTGAGTACCAGCTTTTAGTCTGGTACTCACAAGAGACACTCCAAAAGTGAATTGATTCCTAGCTTTTTGTCTTCTGTAGGAATGAAATCAAGTGAACCAAATTATATTTTCTTCACAAGTTAATTCAGTGGTCCATTAAATGGGTTCTCTTCTTGCATTTTTGGCCTCAGTCATTTCCCCCTTCTGCTAAAGAGTGAAAAATTTTGGCCAGATTACTGTAAGACTATATACACAAAACAGAGCAAAATAACTGTGAGGCAAATCTTAGCTCTTTTTGTGCAGTCATTTACACCAAGACACAGGAATCTGGAAAACTCCCAGAAGAGAAGAGTGGCTGAAACAGATTTATACACTTTTATGGAAGATGGATAACATGTTCTGCTTGGCGAGGAAGCTAGAACACTTTTACAAAGCCCAGCAGCCCTCTCTGAATGCTAACAGTTTGTCTCTGTTTGTGGAAACACAGCATTCTTGTTTTGCCTCCTCTTTTCTGAGCTGTGTGCATGGACCTTTTTTTTTTCTTGGAGGTCTTTGTGTTGTAAAGGACAGCAGACCAGTTTCCACTTCCCCATTCAGGTAAAGGGCAGAATTACTGATGGCTGCTGTGCTCCAGCATCACTTCTCATGCTGTGCCCTGTACAGGACTAGCAGTGTCAGCTGAGTATTTCTGCACTATAAGGGAATCAGGAGTAATCCAAAGAGTAGAGAAGTAAAAATAAGCTCTACTCCCTACTTTTCAAGGCTACTATCTGTTCTGAAATGTTAAATAAGGAAAGGCATAAGTTCTCCTTTTGGTGTTGATTCATCATTTCTTACAGTGATTTTCAAAATCAGCTCTTTCAAAGACAAAGTTTCCAATATTTTGAAGGCACAAAAGTGAAGTTAAAATTATGTAGACTTGTTACAATCACAACAAAGCCAAGGTTGAAAAGCTGTGCTGGTATGGAAGTTAGTGATTCTTACATACATGGGGCTGAATTCAGAGCAGCTGATACTGTAGTGGATGCGACTCTGTGGAGGCTGGGATGCCTTGAGCACTGGGAATGTTTGTAATATTCTGGGCAATTTGTCAGGCATCTTTGCACAGTATAAGCTTCACCCCATTTTGGCTTTGTTTTGCTTTCACTTCCATGGTGGTCTCCAGCCACACTGAAAGCACATGAATGTTGTGGTTTAACCCCAGCTGGCAACTAAGCACCATACAGTTGCTCGCTCACTCCCTCCTCAGTGGGATGGGGGACACAATTGGAAGAGTAAAAGTAAGAAAAATTGTGGGTTGAGATAAAGACAGTTTAATAGGTAAAGCAAAAGCCATGCATGTGTGTGAAGCAAAACAAGGAATTCATTCACTACTTCCCATCAACAGGCAGGTATTCAACCATCTCCAGGAAAACAGGGCTACGTCATGCATAATGCTTAGGAAGAAAAATGCCATCACTCTGAATGTTCCCCACTTCCTTCTTCTTCCCCCAACTTTATATGCTGAGCATGATGTCATATGGTATGGGATATCCCTCTGGGCAGTTGGGGTAAGCTGTCCTGGCTGTGTCCCGTCCCAACTTCTTTGCACCTCCAGTCTGCTTGCTGCTGGGGTGGTGTGAGAAACAGAATAGACCTTGACTGTGCAAGCGCTGCTCAGCAGTAACTGAAACATGCCTGTATTATCAACACTGTTTCCAACACAAATCCAAAACATAGCCCCATACTAGCTACTATGAAGAAAATCAACTCTAGTCCAGCCAAAACCAGTACAATGAGTAAGGTTAAAATCTGGGTACCTAAGAATAGGATCAGGAAATTAAACCACATGAATTTCCTAGTAAGTAGAAGGTAAAGCGCTGTGGTATGTGGCAGGAAATTGTCTCAGCATGTACACAGGTAGACAATAGTTATCCACTTCATCTGACCTTTATTTTCTTCTTCTTCATTGCAACAACACACAACTATTTATGTACGTGGTATTAGAATTTCATGCTCTTGTATCTGTACACACAGCATGTGTGTATTTAACCATGGATATATCACATACAGAAAACCATGGCTACATCAGAAAACTCTAAGGTATCTTCTTTAACATCTCCAACCATGATGTTAAAGCCTTTAATTCTTAGCCTACCAAACTACCTTACATCTCTTCTTGTCTTTCAGAAAAATTGACGTCTTTCTTGTTCTGTGACTGTGGAGGAAAAGGGGAAACTGAATATCAGTTATCTAATCTTTTGTTTTTCCTTCCTCTGAACTAGTTTTATTTTTTACTTCTGACCACTGTTGTTGGTCAGGAAAAAGCTTTTGCATGACTTTGCCAAAAACTCAGAAAAAGACATTTTAAAATTTTTCTATTCCTGTTTTTTTTTTTTTCCATTTGCCAAATAATTTTTTTCTGTATAGATATAGATAAGCAGGCATCAAAGCACCATCAAAAACATTTTAATCCAAGCATTCCCATTTTAGAATGAGATAACAAGCTGAGAGAGTCAATGGTGGCTCCTTTTTGTCATGCAGCTGGTAGTCTACAAACTCTTGTATCTTACAGGGCCAAATCTTACATTAGATTCAAGAAACAAAGAATAAGGGTCCAAGCAGAAAGTAGAGATAGTGCCTTCCCTTTCCTTTCTGCTGTGTGTAGACATGCTGCATCCCTGCACTTTGGTGTAAATTGCTACCTGAAGTTATAGCCATTTTCAAGGTTGCACTTGGAAACCTTTGGAGTTCCCAGGGTGTTCCTTCTCTCCTGATGACAAACAAAGAGTTTAACTGCTATCAGAGAGTCAACCTCATCCAACAGTGTGACACTGGGGCACCTGCGCTGCTCTGCCCTCCTGCCATGCCATGGGGTTCCTGGGTCACATGTGCATCCTGAAATTGAGTAATTTTTGAGCCCTCCTCTGAGTTCCTGGGTGGATAGCAGCAGGGGTATATCTCTATAGACGGAGTAAAGTTGAAATTCTTCAGTAAGATTATGACACTGGGGTAATAAGGCCAACAGAGGTACTTAAAATAGGAAATGTTTCACAGATGGCTAAAACGTAGAGTACTGGCTTTCGTGCTGGAGTTTCAAGCTCTGTTTCATTCCACTTATCCAGGACTGAAATAGAAACAGAGTGAAAGGGGAAGAGGTAAAGCCCAAAATTCAGAGGTTAGCAATGTAACTGGCAGCTCAGCTTGCAGGCAGTTGTTCCCTGAATCATGGCCAAAGTAGCTGAGAGAACTGAAGAACAAATTTTTGTTGGTAAACATTTGTCAGCTTGTGATTAGTAATAGCTTCTTTTTGTATATGATTTAAAAACCCTCATCTGGGATGTCATGACAGCACATGCCCAAGAATGCAAATTTTGGTAGCTAGGACACAAAAAGCAAAGCCAAACATGACAAGAAGAAATATTTTAAAATACTCCTTCTGGAAGGATCAATAAATATTTTTGGAAGACTTTTTAAAAAAAGTTTGAAAAGTTTCGCTTTCTGAAGTTTTTTTCTCTCAACATTTTGTGATTAAGTTCGTGCACAGAATTGCAAAGAAGCTTTTACTTCTTCCTTTAAATGCGTATCTCTCTCTAACTTGAACTGTGGTGTTATGACAGTCTGAGCTCACTGTGAAACATATTCAATTTCCTTTGTTGCCCTTCCATAATTTCCCATTTTTTACGGTGTTATTATGTTTCATAACTAGTATCCTGTATTCTTCACTTGTAGAGCACAGAGAGAGCAAAGGATGCTATAGATTCTTTAGACAGAAGCCACCTGTGAAATTTATGTATTTACATTAACAGAAAACAGAGGACTTGAGTGATGCATTTGCAATTTTATGTACAGCATAAATGATTTACTTATTCTCTGTTTGTGACAGTCTGCAGTTTAAGCACATTATTTGCTGACACAAAACGTAACTGGAACTGTAGGTTCAGAAGCTTGGCTGTGCTCTTTTATCTGCTCCTCTTTCCTCCAGGAGAATCTTGATCTCCCCTGAAGAAATACTTTGAAACTCAAAACCATTTTTTTTAATGAGCTACATGCTAGGCAATAACATGAGGCCCATGTTATAATTGAGAAAAAAATGGCTTCTCTTCAAAACCAAGAAATTTTGGATTTCTTCCTGCAGCAGCCAAATATTTTTTTTCAGCCATGTGCACAGAGTGATTTCCTAGTGTCTGCTTGACACTCTTCCTTCCTGCAGCTTGGTCTCCTTCCTCCCTAGTATCTTGCTGTTTCCTACATCTGTAGTTTTTAGCAAGAGATGTAAAAGGCGCTTTTTGATTTATGCCTTTCCAATAATACGAATGATAATTCCAAAGCCAGTAACAGTATGGTCTGATTAGAGCTGTCCTGGCACTGTGGCACTCTGTTTTATGCAGAGTATCAATTATTTCACTACATGTAATGTTATTTTGGCTCCTGCTGGAGCCAGTTTTGATGTGACAGAGAAACTCTAACCTTCCAGGAGTGGGAAGGAGCATCCCAGCATGAGTTCTGCAGGTTCTTACCTCCTGGAGAAAAGAAGTCATTCAGGGCTGCTGCCAGAGAGAGGTGCCTCCCTCTCCTGCTTGCTCAGTGCTGAGCTTAAAGGTGGGCAGGAGATGAAGGTCCTGGGACAATGGGTAGGTCTCTCTCCTTTCACCTGCAGCTTTGGACTTGGACAGACCAGATGCAAGTTCTGAGTGTCACTGGCAGCACAGTGGCCAGATTTAACATCTAGGGGTGAGATTACAGAATTACAAAACAAGATTTCCTGAAATCCAGAATAATTCACTGCCCAGAAATAAGTGGAGGGATGACTCAGAAGTTTCCAGCTCAGTGGGAATTTATATGCAATGGCCAGTATACTTGGCTTCAGGGTCAGGATGTTTCTGGAATATGTAAGTCTCTAGGATCAGCTGCCAACCTGTTCAGCGTGACTACAAGAACCCCTGTCTTCCTGCCTCTTTCTACACTGGGTCCTGGAGTTGCACCACCTCCTTCCATCCCAGAAGTGTGGAAGAAAAATCCAGACAACCCCAAAAGCCTCTAATAACCCTTAGCAACTGATATATGTGAGTGGTAGATAAAGCTGCAATGCATGTCAGTTATTGTGCTTCTTGGTTCTCATGTACTGAAATTAAAGTTCAGGGAGTAACTCTCTCTCCAGTACTTCATCTTCTCCCTCCTTCCTCTTCTGCCTGATATTACAGCCTACCAATGTTTTCTGGCAAAATTAGAGAAGTGTCAGCATCAGAAGTGCGTTCAGGCAGCTTCACTTCTGCTGGAGAGGACAGATGTCTGGCTTGTAGGAAAATGGGGGTGCTGCCATGTCTGTTCCCTTTTCGCCTCTAATTTTTCACTGCCTCTGCCCTCCATTGCAGTTTAATCTGCTTCTGCTTGCATCCAGCAGCAGTGATACTTTTCCACCTCTGTCTCTGTCTTGTAGCTTCCTGTAGTATTCCTTGCACATCAGCTTTTAGTCTCTGAGTTTGAAGTGGGCCTTGCGTTGAGTGGGATACGGACCAGGTGGCCCCAGTGATCTCTTGCAACTTAAGTTATTCCCTGGTTGTAGGATTCTGACTTCGCTTGTGTCTGGACAGGCAAGTGGAGTCACTCCAGTCTGGGAACAATTCTGAGGAAAATTGCATGACTTCCTACTGACAATTATTTAGCTGATCATACTGAACCCAGTATGAAGTCTTCTGTGTCCCCAGACACCATAAGGGAGAGCACTTGGCAAATTAGATTTCCATGTATTAATGGGATGCTACTTTCAGGGGGCTGTGCCAGACTGTGAAGTTGTCTCATTGCACGTTTGACTGGAGGATTGAACAGCTAGTTCTATTTGAAAGGTAACCTAAACTATAGACTTTGTGCTGTAAACAGAGATGCCAGGCATGTATATCTGTTCACTTACATGTCAGAACTGGAATACAGTTGCCCAAATATATGGTATGGGCAAGGGATTTGAAAACGTGACTTAAAATACGTATTCCAAAATAGAAAGAGATCAACAAATATCTCCCCCATGTTAAAGACAAATTCTGAAGACATACACACGCTCAACTAAAAGCTACTTAGCTCTGTCAAAATGAGCTGATCTGTACAAACGAGATCTGCGGATTCTGTAGTCAGAAAGGAAAGGAGGTCCCTGGGTGAAGGAGGTCGAAGTAGAACCTAACCTTCCAGGAAAGAGTTCAATGGATGTTTTTCTTTTTCTTTGTTAATGTTTCTATGTCTTCTATAAAAATAAGAACTATCATACAATACGTTGTTTTGTCATGTAGTTTAGCATCCGGTCTTTCTAACACTGTTCATAGTGCAGATGTGTCGAGCCTGGATCCTATCATGTTGACAAATAATGTATCGCTGCTCCCTTTGGCTGCCCCTTTCTATCTGTATCCATTGTGCATCTTGTCTTCTACTTAGATTAATTCAGATTAGAAATGTTTTGTGACAGGTGCTGTCTTGTTCCATGTTTATGTGGTTAGGTGAACAATTTGCTGGATTACTCTTTTTTAACCTCATTTGATGATAAAACAGAGTGCAGACCTGCACTTGTGCCACAGACATATGCATGTGGGACTCGTACTCCTTCTGAAACTTGTCTTCAGCCAGCCAGGGAGTGGATGTCCTACTTTAAGTGATAGAGGAGGAAGCAGAAGAGCATTGTGAATTTTACAAGAGCGGAAACCTCTGTGGTCAGTGGCACAACACCCATCTTCTGGGTCTCGGTGAAAATGCAGTGACTGTGGCTGCTTTTTTACTATTTACATATCATGAGAACAAGCTGTTCTTGTGGCATTTTTGGCTTGGCCATCTGGTAGGAATAACAAGGGATGAGAAGGAAGAAAAGGAAACGGCTAGAGGACTTTGAATGTCTGTTCGTGTGTGTGTGTACACACGCATCAGGTAGGAAGAGGGAGAGAAATAATAAAAGACAAAAAATTGAGAGAGTATGAAAAGTGAGAGGGAAGTGAGCATAGGAAAAAAAAGTGTAAGAGGAAGCAGATTGCATCCCTGTAAAAGACAGGGAAGGATACGGAAGGAAAAAAAACAGAGGGGGGAAAAAAAAAAGAAAATTAGACATTGCTGGGTTACTTCCATCCATTTTGTCAGAAATCAAATTAAGTCCTTCACTAGCCATTTGTGTTGTGACCGACTTTAGTGGTGTATGTATTACTGAGCAACCACAGAGAGTCTTTGTGGTGAAGTGACTCTTTGAAGTCCTCAGGAGTCTGAGGGAAGCACATGAATTTTGTTCTTCCGCTTATACATTTATCTAGGATTTTTAGGTTTTTAATAGATTTTCATCAATAATGTAGCTATGATTTCCTTTATTATTGTGACTGATTATTGAGGTTATCTGAGATAGTAACCAAAGAGTAACTCTGTTAACCTGTTTATAGCTCCTACTCTCTCTTTTCCACTTTCTGTCCCATTTCACTATGGAGGAGTTTTTTTTTAACTATAGACTGACATCTTACAATCTGGGTCTGGATAATAGTGTTTCATACCACTAAAGTATTCAGCGCTGATGTCAGAGCTGCTGGGACAGTGCTGGGAGAGCTGCGGTCTATTTGAGGTTTTGTGCTTGTCTGCAAAGAACAGACTGCTGAGGGACAGTGCGCTTGTACGAAGAAGAAATATCTGGAAATGTTTAGGAATGCCCAAGAGAGTATTTCCTTGCCCCTCTATATGAAGTAATCCAGACGTGTGTCTGTCAGGAGTTCTTTGGAGGAGGTCCCTGGCCTGTCTCCCTGTGGACCCACTCAAGGAGGTGTGTGCCATGCAAACATATAGCTCCTCCAATTGTACCAGTATTACATCAGCTCTTCACACCTGAGGGA